>CAUYLG010042693.1:0-262571 GCA_963573385.1 Cacajao melanocephalus | reverse complement strand
TTTTTTTTTTGAGATGGGGTCTTGCTTTGTTGTCCAGGCTGGAGTGCAGTGGTACGATCGCAGCTCACTGCAACCTCTACCTCCCAGGTTCAAGCGATTCTCCTGTCTCAGCCTCCCTAGTAGTTGGGATTACAGGTGTACACCACCACACTGGGCTAATTTTTGTATTTTTAGTAGAGGTGGGGTTTCACCGTTTTGGCCAGGGTGGTCTCAAACTCCTGACCTCAAGTGATCCACCCGCCTCAGTCTCCCAAAGTGCTGGAATTACAGGTGTGACCCACAGCACCCAGCCTCTTTTCCTTTCTCTAAATAACTTTTTCCAGATTCTGCATAAACCACATCTTTATTTTTCTTCATAGCATTTGCCACCATGTGACAAAACATAGGGTTATTTGTATTTTTCCTCTGTTCTGCCTACTGGAATATGTGCTTGTAGGAGATTTAGACCTTGTCTGACTCGTTAATTTCTACATCCCTTGTGTCTAGGACAGTGCCTGAAATAGATAATAAACAATTGTTAAATGAATGACTGGGTCAAAGCAGGTTTCTGAAGGCAGAGTAGATAGCAAGCCTGTGACCTGTTGAGAGCACAATATGGTTTAGTCTGGAAAACATCTTTCAGTGCAACAAACGTAGCAATTTGTATCATGCTTTTGCCTTAATATGTTAAAAGTGATTCCCAATTTAAGAAAATTAGGCTTTAATATAAAGCTTCACTCAGGAATCCATTGGCATTATTTATTTTACTTATTAGGCATTTTTTTCTTTGCATAAATGAATGAGGTACAAGTGTAATTTTGTTATATGCAGAGATTGTGCAGTGGCGAAGTCAGGGTTTTTAAGGTACCCATCATCTGAATAACATACATTGTACCTGTTAGGAAAACAGGAGCATAGGAGAGCCAGGGTGACACTATTTTAAAATCAACTTCATCTTAAAACAAGCAAGGCACATTCCTTGCCAGTCACAACCAATTGTCGTAAGATGTTTATGACTAAAAAGCAGCTTAATAATACCTATAAGGACAAACTCCTATGACAACAAAAAAAATGTCCACATGCCCTGATATTGCATAACAATGAATGTTTTAAAAATGATTATAGTCATGCTTTAATGTACTTATGCATTAAAATGACAAGAATAATTTTCTTTAAGTTAGCAAAATAATAAATTTTGGCATGCTGTCAGCCCACCCTCACGTAGAGGTAGCTTAGCTTTCATGTAGATAAGACTTCTACATAAGAAAAACTTAAAGACTAGGCATTCCTCCTCTTGCTTTCAGAGGACACCATACTCTGTATCTCAGTAGCTGTCAGTAAACTGTCTTTCCTCATTGCACTCTGAGACACCTTGAATTCCTTCCTGCATGAGATCCAAGAACTCTCTTGGGATCTGGATCATACCCCTTTCCCTGCTGACACACCCATTAAGTAATTTCTCATCATTCATCCACCCCTTCACACCCCCTCCCCCTTTTGAGTTTCCATTATCTATCATTCCACACTCTATGTCCATGTGTATACATTATTTAGCTCCCACTTACAAGTGAGAACATGCAGTATTTGTCTTTCTGAGTTGTTTCACTTAAGATAATGGCCTCCACTTCCATCCATGTTGCTGTAAAAGACATCATTTCACTCTTTTTTATGGCTCAATAGTATTCCATTGTGTGTGTATACACACTGCCTCCCTACACCCATACACACACACCACTTTTCTTTCTCCAGTCATTCCAATCGTCCATGAAAGGACACTTAGGTTGATTTCATATGCTTGCTATTATGAATAGTGCTGCAACAAACACACCGGTGCAGGTATCTTTTTGATATAATGATTTCTTTTCCTTTGAGCAGATATTAAGCAGTGGGACTGCTGGATCAAATAGTAGTTCTAATTTTAGTTGAGAAATCTCCATCCTGTTTTCCACAGAGGTTGGACTAATTTACATTCCCACCAACAGTGTATAAAGGTTTCCGGTTCTCCACATTCTTAACAATATTTGTTATTTTTTTGTCTTTTTAGTAATAGCCATTCTGACTGGTGTAAGATGATATCGTATTTTGGCTTTAATTGGTACTTCTCTGATGATCGGTGATGTGTAGCAGTTTTCATATGCCTATTGGCTATTTCTATGTCTTCTTTTGAAAAATGTCTATTCATACCCTTTGTCCATTTTAAAATGGGATTATTACTATTATTTGCTGTTGTTTTTGAGTTGTGCTCCTTGTGGATTCTAAATATTAGTCCTTTGTTGGATGCATAGTTTGCCAATATTTTCTCGCATTCCACAGGTTGTCTGTTCTCTTTATTTCTTTTGCTGTGCAGAAGCTTTTTAGTTGAATGAAGTCCCATTTGTCTATTTTTGTTTTTGTTGCCTGTGCTTTTGAGGTCTCAGTAATGAATTCTTGCCTAGCCTAATATTCAGAAGAGATTTTTTTTCTAGGTTTTCTTCTGTATTTTTATAGTTTCAGGATTTTAATTCACCTTGAGTTGAATTTTGTATATGGTGAGAGAGAGGAGTCCAGTCTCATTCTTCTGCATATGGCAATTCAATTTTCCCAGCACTATTTATTAAAAAGAGTGTCCTTTTCCTAGTGTAAGTTCTTGTTTATTTGGTCAAAGATCAGTCAGCTATAAATATGTGGCTTTATTTCTGGGTTCTCTTTTCTATTCTATTGATCTATGTGTCTGCTTTTATACCAGTACCATGATGTTTTGGCTACTATAGCCTTGTAGTATAATTTGAAGTCAGATAATGTGATGTTATTAGGCATTTTAAATACTACTATTGTAACTGTTTAAATATTCATTTGACATTATAAATGTAAATGTATTTATTTTTAATATTATTAGCTTCCAGAAGCCAAAGGGCAAAGCAGGCATTTTAATTCACCTTGTAAAGCTGTGAAGTGAGAGATGGGATAGGAAGAGTGAGGTGGAATATTAAAAGGTCAGACAAGGGCCAAATAAATTATAACAATCTGAAGACTATTGATTTTATCTATGGAAAAAATTACACAAATTAATCCTCATTACAAGGCAAAATTATCCCCTAATTTGTTTGACATCTATTTAAAAAAATCAAAATAGACTAAAACTAAAACCAGTGGACACCATGCAATACAATTGTGCATCTGATATATCTGAAACTAGCCTTGTGACTGAACCCTGGCTCTTTTTTTATAGCTGGGTAAGTTTTGTTTCTTTTTCTTGCTGCTGTGGACTTCTTTGCTATAAACAAATCAGGCAGGAGTAGATAGAGGCTTTGTGGGATCTAACCTGTAACAGTACAATGGCAGGTGTGGAGGGCTTTTAAGAAAAAGAATACAAGAATACAAATTATAATTATTTATTTATTTAGAATGGATATTTATTTATATTTATATTTATAATGGATATTTATTTAGAATGAGAAAAAAGCCCAAAATTTCAAGTTTTTAAAAAGATCATAAATACCACAAATACACAATGCTGCAAAAATACATAAAACCCAGATAAATAACAGTATTTTTATTTTCAACTTTTATTTTAAGTTTGGGGGTACATGTGCAGGATGTGCAGGTTTGTTACTTACGTAAACGTGTGCCATGGTGCTTTGCTGCACAGATCATCCCATCACCCAGGTATTAAGCAGAACATGCATTAGCTATTCTTCCTGAAGCTCTCACTCTTCCCATGCCCCACCCTACAGGCCCCAGTGTCTGTTGTTCCCCTCCCTGTGTCCATGTGTTTTCCTTATTCAGCTGCCTCTCCTAAGTGTGAACATGCGGTATTTGGTTTTCTGTTTCTGTGTTAGTTTGTGGAGGAGAATGGCTTCCAGCTCCATCCATGTCTCTGCAAAGGATATGTTATCATTCCTTTTTATGGCTGCATAGTATTCCCTGGTGTATATGTACCACATTGTCTTTATCCAGTCTATCATTGATGGGCATTTAAATAGGAATAACAGTATTTTTATTAACCATTTTACATACTTTTTCCTCTTTTTTTTTTGGTTGAGTACTCTGATTTTTTATATGAGAATAATTTCGTAATATCATAGTTTACATTAACCTCTAGCATGGTTTATCAAAATTAGTTTTTTATTATTGATCATTGAATTATACAACACACAACTTCCTCTATGGATGTCATCACTGCAACATGGTTGCAGGTTTGTGTCCAAAAATATAGGAATTCTGATAAATTATATTTCTCATGATAGCCATAAAAATGTATGATGTGATTATGATTGTGTGTGCTTGCATTACCTAGCATATTCCCGAAAAGGGAGTTCTTCATGTTTGACTACACCTTAATAAGAAATGAGTTATTCACTGGCAGTTTTTATTTTTGATGATTGTAAGAGTTTTCTAAAGACTAGCTCTGGCTCTGTACGTGTCAACCTTCATTTCTCCTCCACTACCCAAATACTTGCAGTGTTAGCATCTTACAATGTGTTGGTGTTGTGGTAAACCTCTGCCCTTTCATGTTTCCATGCTGGGTGAATTCGCACAACACATGGTAGAAGGATGCCTGGGAGCTGTTCATTCCTTCACTGGGCAGTGGCAATACATTTACATGAATGCAATTTCAAACCACATACGTATATTCCACTAAACCCAAACTGAACAAATCCTCAACTCATTTTCCCTTAGCTTGGATTCCAAAAATGCTCAGGGCTACTCCGGTACCATGAGAAGGGGAAGCTGAAGTTGACAACAATCTTAACCAAATTTGGTTTAAGTATTTTACTTTGGCAGATTTTACAAAGGCATATGAACATGTGAGCACATGCAGGGGTCCTTCAGATCCTTGAAGGGATTTTGAAAGTGAGGGTGCAAGAGGCTTCAGCTTCCTCAGTGTCTTATTAAATTGTTTCCTGGTAATAGGTAGGAATCCGCTACACTTCAGTTGCACTGGTCTTCATTTGTTCTTGGTGTTGACAAAGCAAGTTTTTGCCCTGCTTCCCACTCATCCTGCTTTTCAGGTAACTGTCTCCTTGTCAGTTTATGTCTCAGCTATTTATGTCCCAGCTCAGGGAGGGGTTTTTGATCACCTTATGTGTTGTATTACTCCCATCACTGTCTGCCATATCACCCTGCTTTATTTCTTTGTTAACCCTTATTTCTCTCTAAAACTCTTTTGTTTGCTTATTTATTGTCTAGCTTCTCCAGTAAAATGTAGTCTCTAAGGAAGGAGGCATCTTTCCTTTGTGACTCATACATACGTCACCTGAACTTAGAACAGCAACCAGCATTTGTTTGTTCAGATACTCTCCCTTCCTTCCTTCCTTCTTTCCTTCCTTCCTTCCTTCCTTTCTCTTTCTTCTTTCTTTCCTTCCTTTTTTCTTTCTCTCTTTCTTTCTCTTCCTTCCTTTCTGCCTTCCTTTCTTCCTTCCTTCCTTTTTCTTTCTCTCTCTTTCTTTTTTTCCTCCTTTCTTTCTCTCTCTCTTTTTCTTTCTCTCCCTCCCTTCCTTCCTCCCTCCCTTCCTTCCTTCCTTTCAACAGGGTTTTTCTCTATTGCCAGAGTGCAGTGGCATGATCATGGTTCACTGCAGCCTTGACCTCCCAGGCTCAAGCAATCCTCCAACCTCAGCCTCCTGAGTAGCTGGGACTATAGATACATGTCACTATGCTCACTATGCCCAGCTAATTGAAGTTTATTTTATTTTTGTAGAGACAAGGTCTCCTTATGTTGCCCAACCTGGTCTTGAAATCCTGGGCCCAAGTGACCCTCCTGCTTCAGCCTCCCATAATGCTGGGACTACAGGGAGCCACTGCACCTGGCCTTCAGATACTTTTCAAATGAGTGAATGAATGAACTATAAACTTAAAAGCATATAAATGTGTTTTTAATTAGCTCAAGAATATTATTTTACCCCTTCCTTACACCATATACAAAAATCAACTCAAGATGGATTAAAGACTTAAATATCAAAACTGAAATTATAAAAACCCTGGAAGATAACCTAGGAAATACCTTTCTGGACATAGGACCAGGCAAATTTCATGAGAAGTTACCAAAAGTAATTTTACAAAAACAAAAACTGACAAATGGGACCCAATTAAACTAAAGAGCTTCTGCACAGCAAAAGAAACTATTAAGAGAGTAAACAGACAACCTACAGAAAGGGAAAACATATTTGCAAATTATGCATCTGACAAAGGTCTAATAAGAATCTATAAGGAACTTAAACAAATTTACAAGCAAAAACCGAACAACCCCATTAAAAAGTAGGCAGAGGACACGAACAGACACTTTTCAAAAGAAGACATGCATGCACCCAACAAGCATATGAAAAGATCAACATCACTGATCATTAGAGACATACAAATTAACACTGCAATGAGATACTATCTCACACCAGTCAGAATGACTATTACTAAAAAGTCAAAAAATAACAGATCCTGGTGAGGCTGTGAAGAAAAGCAAACTCTTAACGCACTGCTGGCGGGAATGGAAATTAGTCCAGACATTGTAAAAAGCAGTGTGGCAATTACTCAAAAAACTTCAAATAGAATTACCATTCAGTCCAGCAATTCCATTATTGGGTATACACCCAAAGGAATATAAATTGTTCCTCCATAAAGACACATGCATGCGAATGTTCATTGCAGCACTATTCACAATAGTGAAGACACGGAATCAACCTAAATGCACAGCAATATTAGACTGGATTAAAAAATAGGGTACATATACAAAAAGGAATGCTATGCAGCCATAAAAATGAGATTATGTCATTAGTAGCAACATGATGGAGCTGGAGGCCATTATTCTCAGCAAACTAACACACGTATAGAAAACCAAATATCACATGTTCTTATTGATAAGTGTGAGATAAACTTTGAGTACATATTGACACAAAAAGAGGAACAATAAACATCAGGGCCTACTTGAGGGAAGAGGGTAGGGGGAAGATGAGGATTGAAAAATGACCTATGTACTATGCTTATTAGCTGGGTGATAAAATCTGTGCACAAACCCCTGTGACATGCAATTTACCTGTATAATAAACTTGCACATGTACCCCTGAACCTAAAATAAAGTTAACAAATAAATAAAACAAAAAGAATATTACCTTATCATTTAAAGCAATTTACTCCAACCCTAGTTCCCCACCTCACTGAGCTGGTGGAAGAGCCAATTCAGATATGGTTAGGGCCCCTCCTTCCCCAGGCTCTATGGACTGAATGTTTTTGTCTCCCCTGAAATTCATATGTTGAACTCTAAATCCCCAGGGTATATTTGGGAGTGGGGACTTTGGAAGGTAATTAGCTCATGAGGGTAGAGCCCTTGTGAATGGATTAGTGTCCTTGTAAGAAGAGAGACACAAGAGGGATGACCTTTCTCTGTGTTTCTGCTATGTGAGGATGCAATGAGAAGATGGCCATTTACAAGACAGGAAGAGGGCCCTCCACAGACACTGGACCTGGCAGCACTTTGATCTTGGACTTCCCAGCTGCCAGACCTGTGGGAAATACATTTTTGTGGTTTAAATCGTGCAGTGTGTGATATTCTGTTATGGCAGTCCGAACAGACTAAAACACCAGGGGCTGCAAAGTTCTTGGGATTCAACAGAGCAGCAGGTCATCAATCATTTGCCCTCACTGGTCACTGAACTCTCTGTGGTCTTGACTGGCAGTCAGGTACCTAAGTGTAGCTTTTGTGACATTCGTGTGGCTGTAGAATGTTGGTGGCGTTGGCAGCCCTGCCCTTGATGTCCCACCTCCTTCCTGAGACCCAGTGAAGAAGGGAATTAAATAATAGCAATAACAGTAAAACAAACTTTACAGTTTGTAGTTGCTATATAATAAAGTAAATTTTGCAATGTTGTGTGCTGTTTAATGTAATACCTCCCCAGCTCTGTGTAAGACAGAATGTTAACTGCCTCCCTGTTATCCATTTAACCTTGTCTATCCTCCCCACATTCTTAGCAAGGTTCCCAGGCATCTAGAAGTTCCTGTGTTTCTTGCTCACCAGCTGCAAGGTCACAAAGTGGACAGGCTCAAGACTGCAGCATGTGTTTCTCAAAATGTTGCTTTTCAAATGTAAGGTGCATCACAAAACAAGTCACAAGTTAATGAACAGTTTTCTGTTCTGGCCTCTGTAAAACCTGCTTCTGACTTTGTCATTCTGTACCAACTAGGTGCATAAAAGGCACCCCATTTTCTTTGTACTTTGCTCAGAATTAAGAAGTGATTCCACTGAGCCCATAATAACTTTAAATAAAAGCCTCCTGCAACCCCATCAGTCTCTCCAGATCTCTGATTTCCTGCTACACCTGCAGCCATTTGCCTCTGAGGCCTGCTCCCTGTCAGCAGCGAGGTGGTCCGCACTACTTGACAGACACAGGAGCAGCAGCTCATCCGGGTCAGGAAAGAATCCCTCCTTACTTCTCTCAATGGTTCTCCCCTTTCTTTCCTCTCCCTCTGAGACTCCTCGAATCATCTCAAAGGTTAGGCCTTCCAAAACCGGGAATCACTGTTACCACCTTCTTTTCCTGCTCAGCAAAAGTTCCTGAGGTGAGGAAATGGTAAGGGGGTGGCTACTTCCTTGGATAAGAAGAAGGAGAAAATCTGAAGGATCAACAAAATGATCAAAATCTGAAAAATTATTCTGTCATGTACATTTTATATACTTTGTGTACTGAAAAGAAACTAACAGGCAGTTTGGCTACTTGTATGCTGTGCCTTCCATTATGGAGGAAATTATGTCCCCCCCAAGTTCCTATGTTGAAGACCTAATCCCCAGTACCTCAAAGCTCCAAATTTTAACACTGATTTTGGGGGATATAATTTAGTGGCAGTTCTAAATAATCATGACCCATGAAAAAATGATTTTGCTCACTTAAAATTATAGAAGCTACCATTTAAATTTTATTTTCAGTAATTCATTGACATTACATTTTCCCTTAAAAATTGTCTTTACTCTTTCTGATGTTTCAGGTAATTCCATATTACTTAAAATATAAAACATTAATATTTGTTAGTAAAAACATCATGTGACTGTGCTTGTGAAAGGGTCTTTAAAGAGATAATTAAATTAAAATGAGGCCTGTAGGGTGGGCCCTAATCCAATATGACTGATGTCCTTATACGAAGAGGAGTTTAAGAGATAGACATGCCCAGAGGTGAGACCATGTGAAGACAGAGGGAAGTGACCGTCCACAAGCCAAGGAGAGAGGTTTCAGAAGAAACCAACCCTGCTGACACCTTGATCTCGATTTCCAGCCCCCAAATGTGAAAGAATACACTTCTGTTGCTTAGGCCATCCAATCTGTGGTGTTTGTTATGGAGCCCTCGCACAGTCATACACTTTCTTATGCCCTGAGTGGGAGCAAGGCAACAGCTCTGGGCTTTGTGTAAAAGTAAGAGTTGCTGGGGAATGTCCACTTATGACAGCAAACCTCTATGGCAGAACTTTAAAACACTGGCAGTAGCAGCAGTGGTAGTTTTTCCCCAAGCCACGTTCAGGCTCCAAGTGAGAGAGGGCACACAGATCGCAGGGAAAATGTTTTTGAGAGGGCCGAGGGCGTCTTCTTTAACACTGCTCATTCTCACCCTTGCTGGAATGCTGCAGAGCACCACCCCACCTGCTCAGATGGCTTTTCATGGAGGGGCATGCATTTCATTCCAGGAAACCGCACAAGTATTCCAGTTACATCAGGCCCCAGTGTGTCCCGCACATGACGAATGCGTGATTCTCCAATAATCAGAGAGTTGCATAACTATTCAATATTGGTCATCAAGTGTTTATCCTGTTGATGATCTATCTCTCTCTATATATTTAGCACTTACGATAGTGTTCTCTTATCTGCAATTAATTCCAACCAGCATGTTTCTTTCAGAGGTTAACAATGAGCATTTTAAAGGCCTTGCTGTCTTTGTCTGGGATACAATTTCTTCCCGTATACATAATCTTACTTCTTATTGTTGTCAGTCACTTCTTTTTTTAATTGGGGGAAATAAAACAACAACAAAATACATTATTTCAAAGCTCCAAATTTTAACACTGATTTTGGGGGGTACAACGTAGCAACAGTTCCAAATAATCACAACCCATGAAAAAAATGATTTGGTGTGTTTAAAAATATAGAAGCTATCATTTAAATTTCATTTTCAATAATTCATTGACATTGCATTTTTTCCTTAAAAATTATCTTTATTTTTTCTGATGTTTCAGTTAATTCAGTATTACTTAAAATGTAAAATATGCAATATTTATTAGTAAAAACATAAAGTAGCAAAACTACAGTCACTAGACATTGGGTTAACATGGTCATTTCATTCTTTGACACAGACAAATGCCCTTCAATCTTTTGGAAAAATAAAATGCCTAATATGTTCATTTATCTCATCTTCATTGTCCTGAAACACACACACACATACACACACACCTTTATAAAGCATACTTTTTGAAAATGAAAGTTATAATAGACATGTATTCTCAGGGGGCTTTAATATATGTGGTTTTTACTTGTTGAGTCATTCAAACTGCACTCACATAAATATATTAGCTAATGCTATCTTTTTTTTTCCTTTTTTTAAATTTTAAAGGCCTTTTAATAAGCAAGAAGATTTTGTAGGGAATCCAGGAGCCCCACACATTGGGTGCCAGAATGTAGGGATCCATGAGCCCCACACTGGGCACCAGAATGTAGGGAGCCAGCCCTATATCACTCATGGGTACCCCGAGTTCAGTGGCAACAAATGAGTGAGGAAAAGACAGATTAAGAGAGACAGTGGGACCAGGGGGCCATCACTTACTACTCTGGAGGAGGCAGCGAAGGCCCTGAGCTCTGATCATCCACTCTATTTATTGATTACAATTACTTTGATCTATAGGGTAGGGGTGGAGTGATGGTGGGATGAATCAGTGAGCTGGAAGTGAATCAGCGAGCTGGAACTGGTGTGTCATCTTAAGGACTGATAACAGTGGCGGTTTGGGAGTTTCACAAAACAAGAACATGTGCTTATCTTTATCTTATTATCTATGTACAGCTGATGGAACTCAAGCCTTACAAGGAGCCTACTAGTCTGGCTATGTCATAGTGCTATGAAGGGGTTTTACATCCTTGAGCACATTGTTTATGGTAACAGAGCCTAGGTCACCCTGCACCAGAATATGAGGCATGGAGATGCCTTCCTCCTCAGAGGCCTCCTGCAGCCTTCTGCAGTTTGTTGTTCCTTGTTTATATGTTACTCATAAACGATTTATGTAGGCACTCTGTAAGTCCTTTCTCCTTTGCTGCTTTTCCCAACAGATTTGATGGCCCAAAAGGACAGGAAGACTTAGGCTTGCTTTAGATATTAAAATCATGATGCATCTTTCCTGGTTTAGCCATTTTAAATTTCACATAATTTTATAATAATGTTTACTTCCTTGCTGTCATGCTTCATTTTTCTCCAAAAATTTTTACCATTTTATTCATAATGAAGAGTAACTTCTAGTTCTTTGAATAATTAGGAAGCAGTCATAGACATTAGCTCAAAATGGAAAGTAACAATGTTGAGTGAAAATTGAATTAGGAAAATAAAAAAGGGGCACAAGCCAGGCATAGGTACCCAATATGAAATTATTGTAGAATAAGTCATTCCTAATGGAATCTATGTGCTTCATAATGTGCTCTCTCAGTTCATGTTAGACCCAGAAATCTTATAGTGCTATCAAAATGGGGAAAGATAGAATAGGTATTATTTGTTAAATAAATCATTAGTTGAGTGAATGAATAAATGGTAGTATAAGACAAAGTATCTAGTACATTGTTAAATCATTTAAATGGCATAGAATTACAGTTAGTCCTAGAAGACCATTGTCAACATGACTTTAGCTATTTTTTAATTTATAAAACAGATTTTTTTTTTGCTCTTGCTTTTATTCCTAAAACCCAAATGAAATAAAAGGAGGCAGGCTTATGTGCTCTTTGATCTGGGCTCTGGTATCATTTTTCTACTCATTTCTCAGTTTCACCCTGTTGGGTCTGGGATTTGATTTTACTATTTTTACAGGCTACTAAATTAGCTTGTTACTGTTTATAGGTGCTTGAAGAACACATGAAACTTCTGGGTCAGCGATGAAGAACTTTATTACTCAGGGCCCTGCAAGCAGCAGAAACATCAGCATGTTTGCATCAGTTCACCTTGCTCCCAGCCCCACAAGGGTGATACAATATGACCCAGAAGGATGCTACACATGCAGTGGGTTTTATCATAGCTAGGGGGCACTAAGCTTAGAGAATTCATTGCTTTTATAATAATGAATTAGCAAATCTTCTCTGTTTCAGAATGAGATATTAAATTTTTTCTCAAGGCTGCTTGCTGTAAACGTAATCCCGAGAAATGTCTCAAGAAAAAGGCATCAGGATTTTGCATTCTGGCACACCCAGAAAGACATATATATGTACTAGAGACTCATGAAGGACTGTCTCTCCCAACCTACCTTGTGGTGGTTTTGTTCTCACATTGCTTTCTCCATTGGCTACTAATCAACATCCACGGGGAAAGGGCCTTGCCCTGACAACTATCCAGAAAAGTCTTGAGCTTCCCTGTGATTGGAACATACAAGAATTAATCACTCTGGCCAAGGGAATCTCCTTGATTTAGGCTTAGGTTTTGTACCCATTTCTGTGTTAAGGAGGAAGAATTATTCTGATTGCCAACCACTGCTGGGGTGGGAGGATCAATTCTACCCAAACCAATAATTACTAATCAATGGGAGATAGACAGAATGTTAGGGAGGTGGCCACTACCTATTCCACATGGTCTCTAAGAAGTATAATTGAGGAATTTTGGTCCATTTTAAATGTTCTCAATCTAACAAAGTAAAGAAAACAATAAATTAGAACACTCGTCTCTATTTTCTATGTCTTTATTGTGGTAACTCTTTTTTTTTTTTTTTTTTTTTTAGATGAAGTGTTGGTCGGTTGCCCAAGCTGGAGTGCAGTGGTGTGATCTCAGCTCACTGCAACCTCCACCTCCTGGGTTCAAGCGATTCTCCTGCCTCAGCTTCCCGAGTAGCTGGGACTACAGGCGGGTGCCACCATGCCTGGCTAATTTTTGTATTTTTAGTAGAGATGGGGTTTCACTATGTTGTCCAAGCTGGTCTTGAACTTCTGACCTCGTGATGTGCCCGCCTCAGCCTCCCAAAGTTCTGGGATTACAGGCATGAGCCAACATGCCCCACCTATTCTAGGAACTCTTATTTACTCTTTACTCATATTAATTGGGCACCAATTATTCATCAGGAACTATTAGACTTGAGGATAGAATTCTGAATAAGTCAGCAATGACCCCTAATCTCACAGGGTTAATGACCTAGTGTACGATTTAGACAATTTTAGAGACCATTAGACGGAGAGGGAAAGTACAGAGTGATAGTAGCACGTGGAAGGAACACCTCACCTGGACACTGGGAAGGTCAGGAAAGGCTTCCTGGAGAATGTGATCTCTAATCTGAGGCCGGAGGATGAGGAGGAATTATTACTGATTTATGTGTGGGCAGACTGAATACCTTGGAGAAATGCCTAAGCAGGTGAAATAACAAAGCAAATTAGGGAAACTAACAGTATATCTGTGTGTCTGAATCATAAAATTCAAGGTAGGGATAGTGAGCAACAAGGTGGAAGAAGTAGGGAGTGGGAGGCAGAAAATGTTTCCATGTAAAAAGTTCCAGCTTTATTCTGGGAGCCCTTGAAGATCTGAACCATAGAAAAATAACATCTACATTATATTTCAAATTTTCACCCTGGCTTTAGAGTAAAAAATGAATTGGGGGTGGGAACAAGCCTGGAATAGAGATAACAGGAGATTGCTGAAGTCCAGGTCAGAGGTAAATGTGGTCTTGGGAGTAGGAAATGAGTGAAGGAGCAGATTTCCAAACTATTTAGAAGTTAGATCCATAGATCTTTTTTTGTTTTTGTTTTTTGTTTTTTTTCTGAGATGGAGTCTCACTCTGTTGCCCAGGCTGGAGGGCAGTGGTGTGATCTCGGCTCACTGCAACCTCCACTGCCCAGGTTCAAGTGATTCTCCTGCCTCAGCCTCCCAAGTAGCTAGGATTTACAGGCATGCACCACCACACCCAGCTAATTTTTGTACTTTTAGTAGAGACAGGGTTTCAACATGTTGGCCAGGCTAGTCTTGAACTCTTATACTCAAGAGAGTCACCCACCCCAGCCTCCCAAAGTGCTGTGATTGCAGGCATGAACCAACCCACATGACCAGATTTGTAGGTGTTAACGGATAATTGGATGCATGAGATGAGCTTCAGGGGACACATAAGACCTGGAGGCAGAACAGCAATGATTAAGAATATGTATTTTAAATTTAGGTAGACAAAAGTTCAAACCCTGGCGCTATCACTTAGGATTTAAAGCAGAGTTAATTACCAGTAAGAAAGAGACACTAATACCTATCTAGCATGGTTGCTTTGCAAATAAATACAATACTATATGTCAAGTCCCTGGCACAGTGTAAAATTTTGGTAAATTATAACAAGTTTGATTCCCTGATTCTGTCTAAAGGAACTTGTTGGATGGGAAAAGCTATTCATTGAGTGTAGCAGTTAGGTATGTACTGGCTGCAAATAACAATACAATTGTCCTATAGCAGTTTAAACACATATGGGTTTTCTTGCACAGGAGGTGGACAACTGTTGGCATTAATTTATTCAAGACTGGAGTTTCTACAATTTTCCTGGGATTTGGCACATGGTCACCTCTAGCACCATATTTACATTTAGTTGGAGTTGAAGGGAACTGCGCATAAGAGAAAGGTAACAGTTCAGTTAATTCTCTTGAGATGGGGAACACAGGAGGAGAAGTAGAATTTGGTGCTGGGGGTTGGGGGGTGAATAATTAACTTAAATATACTAAGTTTCAGGTTCTGTAATAAATCCATCCACAGAAACAGGTTTAATTAGCTGGGCTTGGTAGCATGTCCCTGTAGTCCTAGCTACAGAGGAGGCAGAAGGAGGAGAATTTCTTGAGCTCAGAAGTTCAAGGCTTCAGTGAGCCATAATCACTCCATTGCATTTTAGCCTGGGCAACAGAGTGAGACCCCATCTTCAAAAACAGAAACGAAAACAAAAAATCAAAAACAGGTTGAGTAGGCAGTTGCATATATTGGCCTGGAGCTAAGGAAAAATGTCTGAGATTGAGGGGCATGGTTGAATTCTTTAAATGAGAGAACTCACAGACAGAGTGTAAAGTGAGAAAGAAGGAATATCAGGCCATATAAATGCCAACACTGATTGCATGAGAAGAGACAGAGAACCCACCAGAGAAGAAAGAGCTAGAGAGTGGCTAGAGGGGCAAGAGGAAAGCCTAGAGCTTGCGGGGTCCCAGAAACCTAAAGGAGAAATGATTGAAGGAGGAAACTGTCATTAATTTCAAGGGCTACTCAAAAAACAAGGAGGTCATAAGCGACCTTGCCCAGAGCTTTTCCTGTTGGGAAGAGGCAGAAGCTAGAGTTGAGTGGGTTGAAGAGCAGAAGGGACATGAAAAAGTAAAAAGAATAAATATGAAAGTGGTTTTTTTCTTTGTTCTCAGAACTCATTTTTTTAAAAATTTTACTTTAATTTCTGGGATATCTGTGCAGAAAGTTCAGGTTTGTTACATAGGTATACATGTGCCATGGTGGTTTGTGGCACCTATTAACCCATCATCTAGGTTTTAAGCCCCAGATGCATTAGGTATTTGTCCTAATGCTCTCCCTCCCCTTTTCCCCCACCTCCCAAGAGGCCCAGGTGTGTGATGTTCCCCTCTCTGTGTCCATGTGTTCTCATTGTTCAGCTCCCACTTATGAGTAAGAACATGCTGTGTTTGGTTTTCTGTTCCTGTGTTAGTTTGCTGAGAATGATGGCTTCTAGCTTCATCCATATCCCTGCAAAGGACACGAAATCATTCTTTTTCATGGCTGCATAGTATTCCATGGTGTATATGTGCCACATTTTCTTTATCCAGTCTATCATTGATGGGCATTTGGGTTGGTTCCAAGTCTTTGCTATTGTAAATAGTATCAGAGCTCATATTTTGTGATGTCCCTTGTAACTATTTTTTAAAGGAAACACTGGGAAAATCAATTTGCATTTCCGAAGAGAATCAAACTGAGGATGACTATCTGGCCCTTGTGACCTTCAAAGGGTCTCTTCCAGTGCCACAGTCTCTGATTTCATTGTCCTTACTTCATTGATAAGTCACAAATAAAATCACCTGATGCCTTTGGCTTCCAGGGAGCATGGGCTGTGTAAAATGTTAATTGTACCATAGGTCCTTGCATAATGTCATTTTATTTAACATTGTTTCGTGATAACATTGATGAGGAAAAAAATCTATTTCCAGCTGGGGCCACTGTATGTATGGGGTTTGAATGTTCTCCCCATGTCTGTATGGGTTTTCTCCAGGTCCTCTGGTTTCCTGCCACAACCCAAAGCTGTGCTTATGAGGTAAACTGGCATATCTAAATGGTCCCCGTCTGAGTGTGTGTGTGTGTGTGTGTGTGTGTGTGCGCGCGCCCTCTGATGAGCTGGCCAAGGCTGCTTCCTGCCTTGTGCCCTAAGCTGCAGGAAGAGGCTCAAGCCACCGGAGACCCTGAATTGGAATAAGTGGGTTGAAGGAGGAATAAATGTATGGATACAAATTATTGACATGTAAAACTTCGTAAAATATATGATAATCACACAAATGCAAGACAATAAATGATATTGTATGAAATTGCTCAGTGAGCCTGCTATATTTGCGATGGTTTTGAATTGTGTTGCGACAGCAGGTACTCCTTATAATTTTCTCTTTGCAAACATTTATTCCTTGATTGAATCCACTACCACTACAGCTGCCCTCACTCACTGATTCACCAAAAATTGCATCAATGATTATCTTGGTTTTATTAATATTTCTTAAATGCATGTATAGCTGACATTTATTTCCATGTTTAATATTAGAATTGTTTAAATCTTTATTTAGAAATTTGGTGATGTCTTGTTTTTATCAATTCGTCTATGGTAAAATTGGTTTTAAAGTCACAGTTTCCATGAACTATCTGTGACGTTTTAAGTGAGGACTTACTGTTTATGAAGCTTCTTAGTGCTGCAATGAGCAGCATGTCTGGAAATCACTTTTGTTTGGTACCACAAGTAACACAAACTAACTTTCCCAGGCTCTTCTTTATTTTTAGTATGTTTTTATGTGGATGAACATTATGGAAAATAAAAGCATTATGGGAAAATTAAAATGTCCCATTTGTACATTTTTGGCAGATTGTATTCAGATTTAAAACATTTAAATATTTGGAATATACAAAATCTACTTTTATATTGGACCACCCAGATTCATGACATGTGATGACAAACTATAAAAATAAACCTGTAGGTGACATTGTACATTTTATGCAGGTGACTAACTGTTAGGTTTAGGTTTAAGAAGATCAGCAGGAAGAAAGAAAATAAAACACGTTAAAATTTAACATACCCAAATCTATGCAATATATGTAGTTATAAGAATGTAGTTTCCAGGAGAAAAATTTATATTCATTCTCTCTCTTTTTCTCTCCCTCTCCCTGTCTCTTCTCTTCCCCCTTCTTTAAATAGATGGTTCAGAAAAGTACTTTTCAGAGTTGTAGGTTTATAAAAAAAAATATGCTTTCTTTTGTTTCCTCTTATAGCATTAATTCAGCAGGCTGCAGACAGAAAAGTAGTAATTTAACCCACTTTAACTCTTTTTTGTCTATTCCGTTCACAAATGTGGCAATTCTCAAAACATTTATTAGAGAGACTCTAATCCTCTAGTAGTTGAATTCCCAACGCTCATATTTTAGGACATCACTCATGGCGTGGAGATTAAAACTTCATGCGTCCTTTACTATTTACAGAATTATTAAATGGAAGGTTTTCAATCATACTCGTACCTTTAACTTTCTGGATTTAACCTGTTAGTGCCAGGGAACTTTGCTCTCCCTTCCGTCCTCCTTTCCCTTATCTCGCCCCACGTGGGGACATGCTCTTGCGTGTGAGGCTGCTTTCCTTTCCCTGAAGGTGGGCCGAGCAAACGAGAGTGACGCAAGAGTGGGCTGTGTCCTGGATGCTGAGAGCGCCTCTGCCTCCTTGAGAATGAGCCCATTAGCCGCACAAATTCGCAGCGGGCGTCCCGGGCAGCGGTCGCGGCAGCGGCGGAGGCTCTGCACTCCCGAGTCCTGCGTTCTCGGCAGGCGCCCGAAGCTGAGTGCGCATCCTCTACCGCACCCAAGCTTCGTCTGTTTTTCCAAGCTCTTCATGCTGCCCAACTAAAAGGAAAACATGGGCACGGGGGATTTTATCTGCATTTCCATGACTGGAGGGGCGCCCTGGGGGTTCCGACTGCAAGGTGGCAAGGAGCAGAAGCAGCCTTTACAAGTTGCAAAGGTAGGACCTGAACGAGGTATCGCGGCTCTGTGCCGGGAGGGAAGGAATGAAAGCAACCTGTTGATGGTGTTTTCAGGTTCTGATGCAGAAGTCTATGTATTAGTTTGATTTTGCTGCGGACATTAGATTTTTCTAGGATGTGAATTGTTTTCTAAGAAACGCTGGGGAGCAATGGACCACATCCTATGTAATTAACTTGCAATTGATGAGGGGTGGGTGGGAAGAATGCCATATTTATCAGCTGTGGAAAAAGGCCTAGTTAATCATGTTCTTCTGACAACCAGCAAGACGCTGGGGAGCGTTTCTTCCAGGCAATATTAGAATGTTCAGTTGAGTTATTGTTTCATGTCACTTCTCTTGGCTCTGGTAGAGGAGAAACGCTCAGCTCAGCATAACTATTTTGCTTGGCTGTTTTGGGGACGCTTATAGAGTGTTGGTAGTGACATTTATTATGCAGCATTCATGAAGAGGCCAATTTTGGGCAATAATTTTAAAAGTACGATGAAATGTCATAAAACCTAAAAGAGTAAACTTTTAAGGATTTGACAAATAAGTGCAAAAATCTAAGTGCTATATTCCTTCTCATGTACTCTTTTGGTCAAGATATCAAAAATAAACTTAGAAGATAATCTAAATATATTAGAACTAACTAAGAGGTAACTTGGTAACGCATCTAATAACTATCTAAAGTGCTTTATGTTTTTGTTGCCATTAGATTGCCTGCATCACCAGTTAGCCCGAGGGGATCTGATATTCTCTAATTGGCATTCAGCTAAAATGAAATTTAAAATGCACAAAACTAAGCCGACTTATACCTGACTTTATCATCAAATTGCAAATTATAGTATTGTATTGAAGAACATGAAAGAGCATAGGATTAATTTCCTATTTTATGCTTATATTAAAAATCGATATAGATCTTTATGAAATATATGGGCCACTGCCTTTGTAGTTATTGTTTCCCTTTGGCTTTTGCTTTCTTTTTTTTAAATGTCCCTTGTGAAGAAAGAAGTTTCTTCAAAACTTTTTGCTTCCAGGCATCTGAAAATCCTTTTGTAATGTGATGGTGGAATCCTGCCACCTAGTGAAAATTGCAAACATCAAGAATGAAGAATGAAACAATAGATGGAAAGCAGAGTTTTTATAACTGGAAAGTTCCTTCGGGGTCTCCAGTTCAACCCATGAATTTTAGATGAGGAAAGAGCCCAGAGATGTTAAGTAACTTGCCTTGAGTTTTCAGCTTGGAACTGGCAGAATGATTAAAGGCCCAGAAAGGTGATTTTGTTGGATTTCTTTAGGAGTCAATAGCAGACAACCTCAGATAAAATATGAATGCCCAATTTAGCATATGTAGAATTCATGACACTGAAGCAGATTTGTCCTGAGTCTAGAATAGCAGTTGGCTAGCTCTAGTTATGAGATTTGGGTTCTAATTCCAGCTCTGATCTAACTTGCAGCCTGGCCTTAGGAAAATTTCTCACCCTTCCTGTCTCATCTGTTTGTGTGTGTGTGTGTGTGTGTGTGTGTGTGTGTGTGTGTGTGTGTAGGGTGAGGAGACACAAAGATTTTTACTTAGGTAGTGAAGAAGTAAGCAAGAAATTGGACTGTGCAATCTACAAAGCTCTGCCTTGCTCATGTATTCTACGATCCTGATAATGTACAGTTTTAGAGTTTTAGAATCACTTGCCTACTAATTGAAATATGGGGACAGAAGTGGCTGAGTGCTGTTGTTCTCTGGTGGCTCTTTGGCAGCCAGGCCTGAAGAGGAGAGTGGGTAGTGGGTTTCTTCTGAGTTCTCCATGTGCCGATTTCAGTGTGGAATCTCCTTATGGCAATTCACTGAAGAGCTAAGGCAGATCGCTGGTAAAGGGTGCTGTGCAGGAGTTTCTCCGCTAATGGCATCTCTATTGCCAGGATTCAGTGCGGTTGTTAGGCTATGTCAGAATCCAGTCCTACACTCCCCCCAAATCATCCTTCCTAAAATACCCAGTAATATATTTGTGGTTTTCAAAAGATCATTATTAAAGCATCTAGATGTTTGCTTTGCTTTTGTAGTTTGTGATACTACAGTTAGAGCTATAGATTTTAAAATATCATTATGAAAGTATCTGGAAGTTTGCCTTAATTCTTGTGTGTTTGTGTTTGTAAGAGAGAGAGAAAAAGAGAGAGAGAAAGACCACAGTCTACAGTCTACCTTTTGTCCATATGTTAAAAAGACTAAAGAGCTATCTCAAGTAGCTGTCAGTTCTAAATTACTGTTTCAATGCACATTTTTGATGATTTATTTTTTAGTTCAAATGATTATATTCAATTTCTTATACTAGCATTATTTGTGGTAGGAATCCCTTGGACCAAAGTGCTTATCACTTTCTCTGTTATCAAGGCCATTGCCTCACTAGGATCACTGTATTTATTTAAAACATTAAGTCAATTCAGTTCTAGTCGTGGTATCTCATTGAGTTCAAGGCAAAGTGAGTGTTCCTTGGGCATAGGCTTTCTCTTCTTGTAAGGACCGGTGATAGCTTATCAGGGCTGGATGCAAGGAAAGAAAAGGCTGAAGAGAGGGTTGCTGTCAAATCGAATGTTCACAGTTTTGAAAAATATGCACAGAATTAATTTGGGAGTTGAGAGAATATTAAAATTTTCAAAGAAAAGAAAATTTCAGCGAGTGCTTGAACCATGCCCCTTAAAATGGGAATGCTACAAATCAGATCTGTAGACAATAACACATTTTGGTGTGTTGTGAAATATGTAAGTATTTAGATTTTTCATAATTCTGTACAGAGTAAAACTCTAACAGGCTGAAATAGTGCGAAAAATGAGTTTCATGTTATTAAGAATAATCAGAAGCTGAATGACTTTATAATTCCCAATAAATATCCTTATAGTGACATATTTAGTCACTTTTGAGATATGTTCAAACATGTTTAGTTTTTGGTTAGCTGGTTGAACTATATACAAACCCTAAATTTAAAAGATAAATAACAGGAATATGTATTATCAAAACTTGTCATTGAGATTTAAGCTCAATGCCATGAAATCTGTTTTGTTTTAAAAAATAAACTGAATTTTTAAAAGGCCCAAATAATCAGTAACATAAGCTTGTTTTTTAAATGTTTATATATCTTTTAATTTATATTCCAAATATATGTGATGGGAAGCAAACATTTCTAACACTGAGTTATAGCATAATACTTTCCAAAGTATATTTTCAAGAGGTTATACACAGAAACAAATCTATCCAAACAGAAAACCCCACCGTGTGTGCAGATAGCTTTGCAAAAAGAATGTGAGCACTTCTGCTTTACAAAACTCTGTCTTTTGGGACATGTACGTACCTGGCTCTGTCTCAGAACATGCTTTTGGCAAATCACTTTGGAAAATTTTCATATAAAGGAGTGGGGAGAGATTTTTGTTTTACAAAAAATCTTACCTGCAATTGAAAAATTACTCACATTTTGAAAATAATTAAGAACAAAATGTTCAGACTGTTTATCCTTTATATTTTTCATATAGTTATATGTTTATATGTTTTAATGTAGTCAGAAATTTATTTTTTCTTCAAACCTTATACACCACCACTATAGTATGTACCACTAGAGTATGTATTATCCTACTGAATTTAGTTCAAAGTTTCAAATAATTGTTCATTAAAATTGGGGTGACATAGTATAATCCTTCATTTCATAAGGCCAAAATTGATTTAATAATTCTTATCAATGGTTAAGCTATAAAAAATGATAGGATTTGATTTTTCTTATTCCTCGTTGGTGGAAACAGGTGCCTGAGAGGATAAAAGTAGGTTAAAGTTGTCCCAAAAGGAAAGATTATTCTTTTAAAAATACCATAGTTTGTGTCTAACCCTGATTTAATTGATCTAGAGTTCATCCTGGACATCAGGATTTATAAATACTCCGAAGGTAATTCTGATGTGTGGTCAAGATTCACAATCACTGCTATGGAAAGTTGAGGCCAAAAAAATTCTGATGTTCTACTGTGCAGTGCAGTGACTATAGTTGATAATAACGTATTGTAACTTTCAAAATAGCTAAAAAAGAGGAGTTTAAATGTTCTCATCACAAAGAAATGATAAATATTTGAGGTGATGGATATGCTAATTAGCCTGATTTGATAATTCCACAATGTGTCTGTGTATCGCTACGTCTCATTTTACCCCATAATATGTACAACTATTATTTGTCAATTAAAAATAAAACAAAACTTAAAAAAAGAATGTAAGTACCACACGCTGACCAATTGCACACACATATGTTTATTGTGGCACTGTTCACAATAGCAAAGTCTTGGAACCAACTCAAATGGCCATCAGTGTTAGACTGGATAAAGAAAATGTGGCACATACACACCCTGGAATACTATGCAGATGTAAAAAGGATGAGTTCATGTCCTTTGCAGGGACATGGATGAAGCTGGAAACTATCATTCTCAGCAAACTAATATAAGAACAGAAAACCAAATACTGCATGCTCTCACTCATAAGTGAGAGTTGAATAGTGAGAACACATGGACACAGGGAGGGGACCATCACACACTGGGGCCTGTCAGGGGGTCGGGGGCTAGGGGAGGGATAGCATTAGGAGAAATACCTAATGTAGATGGTGGGATGATTGATGCAGCAAACCACCATGGCACGTGTATATACCTATGTAACAAACCTGCACGTTCTGCACATGTACCCCAGAACTTAAAGTATAATAAAATAAAATCAAATTAAAAAAAAGAATATATATATGATTATATATTATATATATTTTGCTGGTTCATGAAATTATCATCATCAATCATCTAAGATTCTTTACTACTCTGTTCTATAATTGTCATGAAAATTCAAGAAGAGGTTAAAAAAATAATAAAGTTGAGGTCAGATAGGTCCCCACAGGGCTTACTGAGGGGTGGTAGCACAATATGTCCTCTCCGCCCTTCCCCACTGCCCCTCTTATAGTCAACTTAAGAGGAAGACCAGAGAGAGGCTAATTATTGTCTGAGTTTTTGCCACTGTGAGCAGGTCATAATAGTGGTGGGAGGATTTTCCCTTTCTGAAGCCAGAATGGATGGGCTGCTTGGGTAAGTGGGAGTGGGGAAGAGGAGGTATTGAGAAGCTCCAAAATGATTACTGCAAAGATTAGGGGAACTGGCAAAAAGCGGAGACTAGCAGTTTATTTTCTGGTAGTTTGTCTTCTCCCTCCGTGGATTTGCTAGCCTGCCTAGTGCCTTCATAAGTGGAAGTGGGTGGAGAGTGTAGGGGGAAAGTAGGGAAAAAAAAACTGGAGAAAGATGCAGGGGGAAGGAGAGTAGGAGAAAGGGGAAGAAGAAGAGAGAGAGAGATTATATGATTTGCCTTAAAAATAACAATCGCCTTTGTTTAATACTCAATACAAATTCGGAGTTCTTCTAAGATGAGAATTCTATACTCTGACAGTAACATTCAAGAAACACTTCTCTAGGATAATTGAAACTATACATCTGCCTAGTAGCAAAACGCATCCCAGGTTACTAAAGTACTGATTCACTTAAAAAAAAAGAAGAAGAAGAAAGAAGAAGAAGAAAGAAGAAGAAGAAGAAGAAGAAGGAGGAGGAGGAGGAGGAGGAGGAGGAGGAGGAGGAAGAAGAAGAAGAAGAAAGAAGAAGAAGAAAGAGGAGTAGACAATTCCTGTTAAGCCCAGTCAAATTTTCATTCATTCTGCCTAGAAATACCAATGGAAGTCGCATGAGTCGGTGATAAGTTTTCAGGACTAGCATACATAAAGAACATGTGATTGATATGAACCTGTGTGACATAACTGATTTTTTAAAGGAGCGTCAACTCATTCCATTATAAACATATATTTCTTCCAGTAGCTGCTTTCAACCATGATAAAGACAAATTCTTTTGTCAGTAATCATTTGGGCAGATCTCTTGCATTTCTGGCGGCTTTTGGTTATTAAAACAGTCAACTTTAATTAAAGCTTTGGTCAACTATCTGACTCTAAACTCTCTCCCTAGTCACCGTGGCCAGGCTTGTAGCTCCAGGGTGTGGCATGGAAAAGGAGAATGTCTGCTCTTTATCCATATCCCTCTAGCCTCAACAAGGTTGAGTTGAAGAGGAAAAGGGAAGATGGATACATTTATTCATAACTGAATGAGGCGGTGTTTCTCTCTTCTTTGGTTGTTATGCTTCTCTGGTTAATGTTGAGTGGCCATTAATGTCCTCTCTGAGGCTGGTGTCCAGATTCTGGAGCACATGTATGGTTTCTTCCGGGAGAGCTAGAGGGCCTCATTAGTGCACAGTCCTCTAACACAGGAAATCAGGCTTCTGACAGTATCTTCTGTACCCTCTACAAACCCATTGGTTCATCAGGATACCAGCTTGCTCTTGCTAGACTCTGGCCTTTCTGGGTAGGGCCTTAGCAAGATGGCTAAAATATAACCACCTTTGATGATAGTCACTCATCCACAGGAAATGCAAGGATCCTTGACTTGTCAAATGGGTAAGTCGGTATGCAGTGTCATCGTGACATACACCTTATACCTAACTGGATATTTTGCATATTTTTTATAGTAATCATCTTAATGCAGCTTCCAAAATAATTTAACTTCTTTCTGTCAGTTAGTGTTCAAGAATATAAACTAATTTATATATTTGGTTAAAAATACTTCACATGTGTGTATCTTACAATTTCCCAGGTGTCTTACTACATGTTATCTTTTTAAACATCAATTCGGTTGATAAAGTTTTATAATTCTCAGTTTATAGATTAAAAAATAGATCCTGAAAAATAAATTGATTGCAAAAACCATTATATAATGAAGTCCAAAGTTAAATATAATTCTTTCCCTCTAGTAGGGGCATCATGCTACTCTCCTGCGTCAGCTGGTTAAAAAGAACAGGCTCTCGCTTAGTATTGCGGAAAATTGCAATAACGTCAATACAGGGTTTGAATGAAATAGAATCTCACCAAATCTAAGCTTAATCCTTAAAAACATTGATAATAAGCTATTCCTTTTTTAATGGGCCTGAGGAAAAGGATTGAAGGCAACACATCTCTAAGATAATGTGCAGTGAGAGAAAGACTGAAAAGGGAACCAGTCTGCTTGTCAATAAACCTAAAGTTTTGGACTTCAGGTTTTGGATTCCAAGTTTATTGTGTCTTTTCTAACAGATTCATAATGACACTGAGTTCAATGAGGTTCTTATAAAATACAGGAAATGGAGAATTTCTGAAACAGGTTCATTAAACAATTCTGAAGAGTAAACACCTTCATGAAGTTGAAAGACTCATCTGAGAAAGAGAGTAACATTTTCTCTTTAGGGGATATTTTATTGTTTGACAATCTCAATGAGAACGTATTTATAATTTTGGATTATTTTAGGCACCTAATGTTTCTGAATTGTCCATCATTCTTTTCTGTTTTTCAAAAGCAGAGATGGCCAGAGTCTCAACAAACTGTGTCTTTAAGTCTTTGTGAAATTCTTTGCATGTGGCAGATTATTGGATGTAGTTTTCTTTAGCACATAAATCTGATGTGTTTCAGATAAATGAACTGCAAAATGTAGTGGATTTACCATTTGGAATATTGTGAATGAAAAATTGCGTCTCTAGATAATGTAACAAATAACTATTTTCCAACCATTGGTCTTTGTTTTTTTATGACCCTACTCATCAATGACCAGCATCTCCTCTTATATTTAGAAGCAGTGTGGGTACTGAATTGATAAAACAATGAAGGATGAGCTTTCCTGAATGAAATTACGGATTTATGTCTGTATTAGCTCATTTTCACACTGCTACAGAGAACTATCTGAGACTGGGTAATTTATAAAAAGGAAAGAGGTTTAACTGACTCACAGTTCCACATGGTTAGGGAGGCCGCAGGAAACTTAAATGATGGCAGAAAGGAAAGGGGAAGCAAGGCACATCTTACATGGCATTGAGAGGGGATGGGGGAGAGAGAGAGAGTGAAGGGGGAACTGCCAAACACTTTCAAACCATCAGATCTCGTGAGCACTCATTCACTATAACAAGAACAGTATGGGGGAAACCGTGCCCATGATCCAATTGCTTCTCACCAGTTCCTTCCCTATACATGTGGGGATTATAATTTGAGATGCGATTTTGGTGGGGATGCAGCGCAAATCATAGCAATATTTTATCTGATTCCTATAGATACTATCCCTTCCTTCACCCTTCTTCCTTCATCCCCTTTAACAAAATTTACCTTCTTGAATTTCATCTTTACAGGACATATTATTTTTATTCTAGGAAATCTGTAATCATGACCAATGAGTGTCATTTAACCCCAAATATCTTTTTGCCTTTAATAGTATCTTTTGGAGAAAATTTTATTTAAAAAACTCATATATAATATTTACTAGGTACCAGGCACTACTTGAATCATCTTTTAAATATAATGACAGAACTCTGAGGTTACCCTTAGTTAAGATCCCCATTACAGGGGCCCAAAGATGTTAAGTGATTTCTCAGGTCACATGGGTAGTTAAGATCAGAGCTGAGGTTCACATCTAAAGAGGATGGATCCAGGGCTTGTGTTCTAAGCTCCTACACTTTGGGTCTAGTGTAGTTTGAACAGCCAGTGAAGATGGGAAGATGGCATCTCAACAAGAGCATGATGGAGAGATTTTTTTGACCCTTAAACCAAACCTACTTTCCTTGTTCTGACATTAAGTATAATCTCAGTTACTTAATATCAAATCATTTTATTTGAAACTTTTATTTCCAGAATGAATAATTTAGGAAATCGAATAGAAATAGGCTAGAAACTTTCATAATTCTGCCTTTTGAAGGATAATTTTTATTTTATTTTCGTAGCAAGATTTTCCATGTCTTCTTGAAAACTATAGCATGATACCTTGTTTTTGAAGCAAAAACTTTCGAGCAGCTGACCATTTTTGAGAATTTTCTTATGCAGTTCAAGACATATTAGAGGTAAAATTATTAAGAGTTTATAAGTCCAATGTGCTTTGCTGGCAATCTAGTTACTTACTTTCTACCTCCTCAGTAGCCCCTACTCCATTTCCTGCTCTGTATTCCTGCTCGTACCCTCCGGCTCAGGCCCTCATTTTTGTCTCTTAGATAATTATATTGGCCCTGTAACTGGTCTCCTTGTTTCTGGTTTCACATTCCTTGAGTTCATGCTACAGAGAGCTGCCAGAGAGATTTTTCTAAATCACCTGTTGTATCACTGCTTAAAATACTTCAAAGGCTCCCCATCACTGTCATCAAGATAACCATAACATTGTTTTTATTTTATGTGCAGACATGGGTTAAGTACTTCAGGAGTTATTTCATTCCTAATATCCTTTTTTTTTTAAACAGTGGAGGAAACTGAGGCTTAGAGAAGTTAAGTAAAAAACTGTTGATCATTAAGCTAGCAAATGGCAAAACCAAGACAGAAGCCAGTTTGATGACAAAGCCCATGCTCTTAGCTGCCACCCTGCAGTGGGGCTTGTTCGCATGCCTAACGCCCCGTTCCGTGCTCTCCATGATCTGGGTGCTGACAAACTGTTCAGCCCCATCACCTGTCACCCTCCCAGAAGTGCATTTAGCTATTTGAAAATACCACCGTTCTCTCAAACACTGTCCCTCTCTGGCTGCTTCATCCCTGCTGTGTCCTTGGCTGGAATGCTTGTCCACCCCATCTCCTGGCACCTTCCCTAAAATGCTTGGAGAAATTTTATTTACCCTGGAAGAATCTGTTAAAGTCAGTTCTCTGAGAGGTTTGATTCAATTGTCTAGTCCTAGCTGAGCACTTGCTCTTCCGTGTTCCCATGATCACACGTGGCTTTCGCCTTAAGCTCCCATGTGCAGCCTGACGCTGAAGCTTTTGTTCACAAGTCTGTTTCCTCCATTAGACCAGTGGTAGCCAAAAGGTCTAACTGTGCCACCTAATTAAAACAATTTGGAGCATATCCCATATACAGAGTGTATGTACATATGTATGAAATATAGTATACATGTACATGTACTACTGGGCTAATATTTATGTAAGTAGAAAATATACCAAAAAGAAAACTTTAAAGCATGAGATAAAAGGTGAAATGAACAATATTTTAAAACTATTTTTATTTTGTTTTATTAACAATACAAAAAGTATTTTTATTCTGATTATCCAGAACTTTTTATTTAAGTGAGAACAATGTGGTTGACAGACTTTTTCAGACTTTGAAAATCTTGGTGTGACCCCATGGGGTGCAATGATTCAAAGGTCTAGTGAAATTTTAATTTGTTTCAGTTCTTGAGTTTAAAGACAGTCATAGCTGAAATGATAATCTCTTAATGTATGCAGGTACACATTGAAGAAATGAATCACTACCTGATAATCATTTTTCATTTTCATTAACAAATAATGCAACTATTTTTGTTGCTATTTGACCAGTAAGTTTTCATTTTCTTTGAGGGAGTCCACCCTTTTTTCTTACAAACTAATTGGAATAGGCCACATTTGTATTTTTTAGTATTAAACCCTCGCTGTACATTTTATTTGAAAAATATGAAATTGGGTTAGAATTCTTCTTCCCAGTTAAGTGTGCTATTATGATGTTTTAAACAATAATACATTTAAATAATTTCCAGCCCCAAATCACTTAATTATAGAAACATTTTCAACATATTTTTCATTTCTTTTTGAAAAGTTGCTTTCAAAGCAATTCATGTTAGGGAATATATCATGCTTATTGTCCTAAAATGTATGTCAGGTGACCAGCAACTAAAAGTCACTTGTCATCACAGAAAAGGTCAACATATTTGGAACATTCATTTATCTGTTAAATACAATGGAAATATCCTTAGGTTCCAAAGTACATTAAGGATTTGCAAGAGATACCATTGGAGCCTCAGTGGTACAAATTTCTGTATGATACAAAATCTTTTCCTAGTCACTCCCTATATCATTGCTACATGTTTTAAAGATTCCAGTATGGTTTAAATGTGAGTTTTTATAAAATTAATCATATTTATGACCTCCTGTAGCACTTTTGCACTTCTATTATTTTGCTGCATTAACTTGCCTACAAGTAATGCACTGAATATATTTGATGTAAGGCACCTTTGTAATCTTACCTTAGCATCTCTCTCTCTCTCTCTCTCTCTTTATATATATCTATATATATCTATATCTATCTATCTATCTATCTATCTATCTATCTATCTATCTATATATATTAGGATAATAAGCATGATATATTCCCTAACATGAATTGCTCTGAAAGCAACTTTTCAAAAAGAAATGAAAAATATGTTGAAAATGTTTCTATAATTAAGTGATTTGGGGCTGGAAATTATATATATATTTATATATACATATAAATATATATAGAGAGAATATATATATTTGTCAATTCTTGCTAAAGAATTTATCAATGATTATCAATGTACACAGTTTTTCTACAAAATATTCATTTTCTTGAATTAAGGACTTCATTTACTTTTGAGAATTTATCTCTAGTATCTTTCTTTCTTGGATCCCCAAAGAAGTAATTTTTTATTTCAATATTGAAATATAATTTAGAAAAATAAGCTGAGATATACCAGTAACGTATATTTCTTTATCTAACCATACAACAAACTTCCTCCAATATGTAGTTTGTTTTAGTATTACTTATATTAATTTTCTGGTACTTTTATCTTTGTATCTTCAACAGTACTTGCAAAAAAATACATCTAGGTTTGTTGCCATAATGTACTATTTTAGCTATTTTTAACTTGCACCCATGAAGATCTTTCTAAACATTACACTTGGCTTAAACTCTGTTAAGTTTTACATTGAGTATTGCCTGACCTCAACCATTGCTGAAAAAACAAATCCAGAAGTTTTTCCTGCTTAGATGTTAGTTTTTAAATATCTTCCTAATACCAAGTGCTTCACAGTAACACTAACTAAACTAACATCATAGGACACAATAAGGAAAAGTTCCTTTGTCACACATCCAAATAACCCATATTCCAAATTATCTTCTTGATAATTTTGAATATTTTCCCTACGTGTCACATAGGATTAAGCAGTAATGGTTTAATCTCACAATATGATGAAGAGTATCTATAGGAACACAGGGGGAAGAGTCAGCTCTGCTGTATTCTTGTTGTTCTGTTGTGCTTGAAATGTGTTATCTTTAATTAACAACTTCCTTTCAGAAATATTTTAATATGAATGATTTTGTGAAGTTGCTTTTCTTGAAACTAGATAAGTATATGGAAAATCACTTAATCAGGCACTGTAAAACATAATATATTGGAAAATACTGAAAGAGAATGAACTGATGAGAAACCCTCCACCCTGCTGGGAGGTCAGTCCCCTTCTTGGTGAGGTCACCCAAGCACTGGGGAAGTACATAATTGTCTGGGCTACAGACTAGATTGGACCAGGATGCCACTGTCAGTCCATATAGTAAAGTAGGTTCAGTGTTAGTGCTCATTTCCTTTTCATTTTGTAGACAAAAGTATGTATATATAAGAATCCAGTGGGCTTGTTAGATATTTGGGGGAAGAGCCTTCCAGGAGCCCTGAGACAGAAGTGTGCTTGGTACGGTCAAGGAGCAGTAAAGGTGCCAATATAGCTGGCACATATTTTCATGACAAATTGTTACAAGAAGTCCAGACTTTCACAATGATAAAAATGAAAAACTCTCTCTCCTGGGAACTCTGGCCATCATTAAACGATTAACATACTGGTCCTATAAGAATAACTTTGCAATGTGGTCTTCGAATTTCCTCTTCATCCATTTCAGCTTCTCATGTTGTAGCAGCCTACTGACCAGTCTCTAGAGTTCCTCTATTAGTCCATTTTCACACTGCTGATAAAGACATACTTGAGACTGGGTAATTTATAAAGAAAAAGAGGTTTAACGGACTCACAATTCTACATAGCTGGGGAGGCCTCATAATCATGGTGGAAGGCAAAAGGCACATCTTACATGGCAGTGGATAAGAAAGAATGAGAACCAAGCAAAAGGGGTTCCCCTTATAAAACCATCAGATCTGGTGAGACTTACATATTCACTACTGGGAGAATAGTATGGGGGAAACTGCCTCCATGATTTAATTTTCTCCCACCAGGTCCCTCCCATAGCATGTGGGAATTATGAAAGCTAAAATTCAGGATGAGATTTGGGTGGGGACACAGCCAAACCATGTCAAGCCTTATTTAAGTGAATAATCACTACAACCTCTTATAAAATTATAATTATAAAATTATCCAAATTGTTAACGTATCACTACAACCTCATAAATATTATAAGAGGTTGTAGTGATACGTAATAATTTGGATAACTATAATTTTATAAGAGGTTGTAATGATACATAACAATTTGGATAAAAATAATATTAGAGTAATCTTTTCTCTTCCTCTGAAATTTATTCTCCCAGTGAGAGAAGAGGAATTTAAAGAGTGTCAAGGAGAATTTTAATACATAGATCCTGTTTATTTTATAGAGTTTTGCTATATTTTCTTATGTGTCTTAATTTCTGTTCTTAAAAAAAAGAGTTGATCCTATTTGGATATAGTTTGGGAACTAGCCCACGGAAAGGACAAAAATACTTCAGTGCTGGTTACAACTTACTGTGTAACTTTAAAGACATTTTTCAGAGCTTTAGTTTCCTCATCTGTAAAATAAGGTACTATGTAATGAAATTGCTGCCTTTGTAGGTAAAAAATATTGGAATATTACTCAGTTTTATAGGTGAGAAACCTGAGACCCAAAGAGCCAGTTAATAATATAACTTAAAAGGCTTTTTAAAGACTATATATTAAGATGATTTCCTTGAAACTAAATAATTATATAGAAATTCACTTAATCAGGCACAGTAAAACATAATATATTGCAAAATGCTAGAAAATGAGCTCATGAGAAAGCCTCTTTCTCTTTCTGTGTACCTGGCACACAGTAATCATGCAGTAAAGGGGTTTGTCATTAGTATTGTTATTCTAGAGGAAGAAGTAACTGTCTTCTAAACAAGTTTTATTATATTTGAAAACTAAGAAAAGCAGTAGTCCAATTCACGAACTCCAGATATACAAATAAAATCAAGAGCAAAAAAGCCAGGTAGAACAACTTGCAATGATGCTTTCACGCAGTGCAAGTTTTCATTTTTGATAAATATAACATTTCAGAAAATATTTGCAGTATCAGTTACTAATCAAGATACTTTGTTAGGCAGTTTAAGGCAAAGGATCTTACAATCATATATTTTATGTGGCCAAATAAAATCAAATGATTGTCCCACTTAAAAATGGTACAGATTTTTAAAAGGAAATACCTCAAGCTATAAGTAACTGCATGTAATTCTGCTGAGCTCTATTTAGACCAAATGGACTTTCTTTCAATATATTAGTCTTTGTGCCTCAGTGTCCTTACTTGTAAAATGTATATAGTTATTACACCCATTTTCAAGGATTGTTTTCAGGGTTAGAATTTATACATGCAAATCATTTAGTACTTAGAAAACATTCAAGAGTTTAAAAATTATTATTAACATGTTTGTAGTTATTCTAATTTTATCTAACAAAGTTTAATGAAATTAAAGCATATCTGCCATCTTCTATTCAGTGATTTTTGAGAACCAGATGTCATTGGAAGGGCTCCTGTATTCCTTGGGGTCCCACCCTGTGAGGTGGCGTTTAATAGTTTTAGCATGTTGCCTCACATTTGCTGAATAACCCATTGCCCTTTAATTGGAAACAGCATATGGAAATCATCACGAAGAGAAGAAATCATTTCAAGTGCTTTGAAAATATAAAAGAAAATAAATTGTCCTTGGTAAGTAAATATAGGACACTGATCTCTGAATAGGAAAATTCTGTGCCAGGGCCTTTGGCAAAGGCTAATGAGGATTTTGTTCCCTCCTCCACCTCCATCCCCACATGCTTGTCTTCTAAATTACAAGACTTTATTACTATATAAGGCTGCTTTTTCTAAGTAAATGATAATACAGTCAACTCCTTGGAGTTCTTAGCTATTCAAACAGTGGTGTTATTTTCTTCAGTCAAGATCAAGCTAAAATGAAAATCAAAATCTGTGAGAGTCAGATAATACCATAGAAGTCACCTTTATTTTGTTTTCTTTCATGAAAAGCATAACATTTTCCACTGGAATAGTGCTCAGCATGACTGCTATTAGACTGACTTGTGTAAATATTATATTACATTTATTGGTTGCTGTAGGGAGTCAAAGTGCAGTGATCCATTTTCAGATCTCCAATCTTTTGGCTGCCGGCCTGCCAGTTGGGGAAATATTGATCAGAACAATTTTATCTCAGTGCAGAGCTGTGGTCAGGGAGAGGAAGTTCATTATTCCATTCTACCCCAATGCCACAATAACCAGATAGATTCATGTTGACTAGGTGACTGTGGGTCCCTTTACCTGCAGACACAGGACTGAGAGTAGATACAAATTCAATTAAGGATCCCATCATGTTATTTATTCCATTATGTTCTTCATGATCTCCAGTTACCCTGAGCCTCTGCTTCTCTTTTTTATTTGAGCAGGAAAATTTCTTCTTCTCTCTCTTCACGGCTTCCATTCTCTAATTCCCATTCTTTCTTTGTCTAGTTTTCTGAAGTCTCTTCTCCCTGTAGTTTCCTAAGCAAATTGAGACATCAAATCTAATCTTGCCTTACCTGCAGAAGAAACAGAAGTGATATGCGGGGTGTGTGTGTCTGTGTGTGTGTGTGTGTGAGAGAGAGAGAGAGAGAGAGACAGAGAGAGAGAGACAGAGAGAGAGAGAGATTGAGAGACAGAGAGAGAATAAACATAGGAAGTCTGGCCTAAGTCTGTCTTAATTGATTTTCACGGAATGGTAACAAGGTGGTGTGGAAAGTTATTTTGCCCTTATAGGCATTGTGTGATTTTCCAGGAGTGTGTTTCAACAGTCCAGCACATCTCTCATAGAAAATCCTTTCTCAGGTTTTTAAGATCCTTTACTTCCTTTCGTTGTACGTGTCCTCCTCTTTCCCCAGCCAGTCACACAACTTTTCTGTCCAAGAAGCTTGTTTTGTCTAGTGAGGCTGTTCTCATGTTCTCCTGAACGTGTCATGCTCATTCATCACCCAAGTCTCGAATTCTCACCTGGGTTCAGTGTCCTGGAGCCAAGGTGGCAAGGGAGACTGCAGTCATTGGTATACCTTCCTATTTGACACTTAAACAAATATTATTGTTTTGATATGGCTAATGTTATGATATAGGGGCTTGTTTCTCATTGGTATTTTTAGTTAAATGATTTGCATTTTTTTCCATATATTGTCACCCTGCTCTTTGAGAGTAGGAACCACATCTTTTCATAGCTCTTGGCATTTTCCAAAATAATGCTCTTCAAGGTGAATGGTTAACATATGTCACATACATGTATAACTAGATACTTAAGGCAGGCTGATATACCTGTTCAAAGGTTGTTGAATAAATGAATGAATGACTGTACATCCTTTATTGTTAGTTCAAAAGTGGCAACTACTGAAAAGTCTGATTTTCTGAGGCTTTATCTGATGCTTTTTAAAAAATGAGCAACTTATTTAAAGAGAAATTAGAAGAATGATATATATGTTGTACATGTGTGTGTTCAGATTTTTAATGTAATAGTATGTAGTAACAAGAGGCAAAACCAAGAGATTCAGTGATAAGACTGTTGATTGAACTGAGAATTAGGAGGCCTGAACTCTAGGTACGAGTCTAATTTCCCTTGTCTCCACTACCTTAACTATATCACTGACACTAACTGGCTCTCTGTTGCTCTATTTATAAAATGAAAAATTTAGAATTGGTGATTGTAAGGTTCCTTTTGGTTAGAGCTATTTTAAATCAAGACAATAATGAGAGAAAGAAAATGCCCATGAATGGTCTTATTTTTTCAGTGAATTTGGAAAATAAAGAAGTGTTTTCTAGAAATGATAATTATGTATACAGTATTATATGGGGATTTTATTTGAATTTCTCCAAATTATAATTTGCATCTGTGTTTAAAAAAAAAAAAACTCTCAAAATGCTACCAATTTAATGTGTACTTTACTAGATCTTTTTTATGCCTAAAATGGTATTACAGCAAATTAGTATAGAATTCAGCATTTTCTAGTGCAGCTGCTTTATTATTATTTTATGATTTATATTTTTTGTAAGAAATAGGTTGCCCAGGCTGGACTGCAGTGGCACCATCATAGCTCACTGCAGTCTCCGACTCCAAGTGCTGCTCCCACCTCAGCCTCCTAAAGCTAGGACCATAGGTGTGCGCCGCCACAACCAGCTAATTTTTTTTTTCTATTTTTTGTAAAGACAGGGTCTCGCTTTCTTGCCAAGGCTGGTCTTGAACTCCTAGTTTCAAGCTATTCTTCTACCTCAGCCTTCTGAAGTGCTGCATTATAGGTGTGAGCCACTGAGCCCGGCCCTTCTGAAATATAAATGCTTAATTCTTTTCTTTTCCTTATAACTTTTTTAAATAATGAAGCAGTTTCCCACCATACAAAAATGTAATCAATATTTCTTTTTAAAAAGTCATTAAGAGTGCATGGATTTAAACACAATTGATGTTTTCATAAATCTAAATTCTTTACTTAAACTTTGGTTCCAATAAGATTTATAGCTTTTATGTTTTATTTTTCTTCCTTCACTAGAAATCCCAAAGAAACAATTCAAACAGACCATCTTGTAGAGTTAAAACCATTCATTTCTATTATTAAAACTGTTACAATACTCTGACCTAGCTGCCTACTTCTATGAAGCATTCAACTTTGATGGAAATGAGAGAAGAGAGGATGTGTTTGACATTGTTCATCTATTCCTTAAACCCCTCATTTGGGTAAACATGTCAAAGAGAAACAGGAGTCATTGGTATACTTGGACTTGATTAGTATAGTGCCACATCTCAAAATGCAGTATTTTAATCAAGTCATGGCTCTGGCCCACAAATGAATTCTTTGAAGTCTATACTAAAAATCCTAAAATAACTAGAATTGAAAATGGCTTTAATTTTTGGAACATAACTATGACATATTGTCATAGAAGTAATTCGAACATTACAGAAAAAGATAAAAATAAAGTAAAAATTATACCAGCCAGAAATACCACATTATTAACATTTTGGGGAGCAACTTTTCACACCCCTCTGCACACACAACAACTCACAATCACTCTTACCTTCCATTCCATGTAAAAAGAATGGTACTTAAAGTGCTTTCTTATTAAATGACACATCATGGACATCTTTCCATGTCCATGAATACTGACTTACATCACAATTTTTAATGGCTGTGTAGTATTATATAGATTGACCATAATTTACTTAACTAATTCCCTATTGAACATGTAGGTTATTTCTAATTTTTAACCATTACAAATAGTGCTGAGATGAATACTTTTGTATATGTAAAATATATTTGTGTACTTTTCTGATGATCCCTCTAGAATAAATTCCTAAATGTAGGAGTTGCTTAGTATGAGAATATGCTTTATGATGACTTTCTTAAAATTATTTCCTTTCTTTTATGTTTTTGTAAAAATTAAGAATATATGAAATTATTTTGAAGTCTGTCATTATACATAAAGATAACTTTTCTTGTCATGTACTTGTTACTCTTTATATTGGCCAATACAGATTTCTCTTGGCTAATAAAATAAGTATATAGTGATATCAAATAATCTAGGTAACATACTTCCATTTCTAAACATTTAAAAATATTAATGGTGATTTCTAACTTTAAAAAATGACTTGAAAAAAATTTTGATAGAAAAAATTCTCACATTTTAGTTTGATTAAGTTTTCAGATTGTTTCAGGATAAAAAATTTTCATAAATGTGATCAATATTCTAATAGCAAAAAGCAGGAAGGTATTAAAGCTTAGGAAGTCTGGGTTTCAGCTTTTCATGGAATTATGAAGACAGGATAAATTTTTAAAAATCTATCCTAAAAAATAATTAAATTCTGATATCTCTCTTTTGGGAGATACGTGAAAATAGGTTGCACACATAATGAAGCCTTACAGAACAGAAGTTACAAATGCCATCACACCACTGTCTGCTAAGGCCACGGGATCGGTTTCAAGAGGCCATTGAAATTTCGATCTTGTAATTATTTTTTTGTTTTAATTCATGAAAGTATTATAAAAACCTTTATTTTGTTTTAAATATAGTTTACATAATTTAGTTTTAATATTGTTTAAAGGTCCCTGATCTATCTGGTTGTTAGAAAAAGGAACTTGTGTTTTAAACTTTGTTTAGAATTTGTTTTTTAAAAGATTGGGCCCTAGTAACATAAAATCATAGAGGAATGGGCACCTTCTGATCCATTGTTCAATTCTCTGGCACTGCAGAAATGCCCCTCGACATGCCCAGCAGCCTGACCTGGAGTCCCGCTCCATGGGAGTGACTGCAATGAACTATGGACACATGGCTCATATGTACCCTCAAACATCCTTGTGACATTAACAAAAAATAGCTGTGATTGCAAATTCACCCTAAGGGATGCCTGATATGGAGGATAAACCTCCTTTCAGGGTTGTGAAACATCCAGGGGATGAGAGCTGACATACATGTAGACATCTATTCAATTTACCTGGCTCTTAATTGAGTTTTGTCTTGGTAATGGGGCTGGTCCTGAGAAAGCCTAGGCTAAAAAGATGTCTCTGGGGGTATTGACCTACAGGAGTTGATATGTTTGGGGGTGTAGGAGAGGGGAGAGCATGTGTGGGATGTGAAGATGCCTGTTCCCTGGACTTGCCCAGGAACACTCCAGTGGAGAGAGAGTAAGTGGGAACTTACTTAGGAACTGTTTTCCGTTAAACTCAATACACTAATTGTGCCAGAGTCCAGGTGACAATGTGGGACACAGCGCTATGGAGGGGTGTTTTCTCACTCTTTCTTCTCATACATAGACAGTTTTGGTAGGGGTAGATGCAGAATAAATTGTGGGCCCTGCCCACGCTTGGGAAGGCTGGAGCAGAGGATGTGAATTAACTTATTCACTGTGCATGAAGGAGGAGCAAAGGGAGATGCTGCATCTGCTTCTGGGGCTCTTGAGCCAGGAAACTTGCAATTATTAGTTTCCTGAGGGCATTGCCATTACACTTTTATCTGTGTGATTTCCAGGGCCCGGCCTGAGTCCATATCTGTGACTCTTGACAGAAGTTGGTATCCACATACCAAAGATTATCTATAAACTAAAACAATTACAAATGAGAGGACACGGCAGTTGTACAGTGGCATTTACTGATCACTCACGGTGTGTTCCTGCCCTCTCCCATTTGTTGAAAGCAGATGACCTGAACATAATTCCACCCCCTTTCCCATTATTTTTTTGTTTTCCATTTCCAACGTCTGTTTTACTATGACCCCCAAATCGTTAATCTAGCTAAAGTACTGACAGTTCATCAGTCCCTTCTGGGTTGCTATGTTAAATCTTAGATTTTTGTCTTTGCAGCAATACATGTGGCTATTTCTCACTGTTGTTTTATCTGAAAGATTGCTCCAGGTGCAGAGTTTGACATGAAGCTTCTCCTCTCCTAAACCCTGACTTGTAGCCTCCTTATCACAGGACACATTATGAAAAAAGATGTCAGTGGAGAATGAAGTGAGAATGAGATCATTCAACTTTGTTTTTCCTTTCTGTGCTGTGATTTTGTTTTTCCCTTTCCCTTAATTTGCTTTTGACCTTGCATAACATGCCTGTACTCATATCTGAAAGAGGTGGGTTGCACCGAGAATTTCCATTTTTACAACTTTTAAAAATTCCTTAATCTTTATGAACACAATTGCTTAGAAGTTACTTGTTTAATTATATGTGTGTGTGTGTGTGTGTGGGTGTGTGTGTGTGTGTGTGTGTGTTTATGGGAAATATGATGCACTTGAGTATTTCAAGTTTCTGCTAATTGATAGGATAGACAGGGAAAAGCAGTATGCTGATTTCCAAAGAGAAGGGTGCTTTTAGGGACTAGTGGTTTCAGAGGATTTTCATCAACTACCTTCAGCATTTCATAGAAAAGCTATATTGTTTAAAAGTTTAGCATGTGGGTGAATGAGTGTGTATATGTGTTGGTGGGGGGGTGGGAGTGGGGGTGGGAGTATGCAGTTCAATCCAATAGTTCATTTTGAGCTAGGTTGAAAAGAACATTAGAACAAATTCTTGTTTTTTATTTATGTAGACAACTACCTTTCCTTGTTTTTCTTTCTTTCTTTTTTTTTTTTTTTTTTTTTTTAGAATCATCCTTTAAAGTGCAGTTGTTTTCATGACTCCTCTCCAAACAGAACATGAGTACTTTATTTTCTAAAAGTGTCAATGCCTTGTTCTGTCAATGCCTGTGCACTTGGTGCTTAATCATATAGTGTTAATTTAACTTTTCACAAGAGTGTGTAGTTTTCCTTAAAGAAAATGGTGAGTTTCTTACACACAGGGAATATACTTTGTATTTGTTTTATCTGATGGTTTTTCACATATTAAAGATCTTTAATAAGTATCTAAGAGATCTATCCTGGATTTTCCTATTTATTGTCTGTCCTTTACTCCTTGGATAAAGGAAAGATAAAACATTTTTGGTTTAAGAAAATCTCACTGGTATGAGGATGAAATGTTGAAACAAATGCATCTTTGAGTTATCTGAGATACCAAATCATTTTATGCTATGCCTAGGTCCATTATCGTGGATAATTGGGAATTGCTTGCATTATAACTGCATGAAATGCCTTAGTTAGCTATTAATACAGATCAGTCACAAGGATTTTCTCTGCTCCTCTCTTATAAACTCCAGATGTATGTCTGAGATTAATTCAATCTTTGTTTTCCCCGCTTCACCATTTGTTTTTCTATTGAATCTAGTCACCTTTCAAGCAGCTGGAGTGGAAATACCAGAATGTTCTTCTCTGATGCCTGACCCTTTCGTTCTTTATTTTATTGTTTTATTTTCTTTGTGCATGCATAAAACTTTCTTGGCATTTTCCTATGATAAAATTAAAAACTCTATAGTCTTTCTCTATAGTTTGCCTGAAGTCTCTGTGTCAGAGTCAAAGGAAAACTATGCATGATACATCATAAGAGAGGTTTTGCCATCTCACCATCATGGGAAAAAATAAGAGACCAACATTTAGAAGCTCTTTAGATCATTAATTCTAGGAGTTGAGATGAGACATGGACTAAAAATTATTTTCTTTACAAATCCTATTTTCATTCAGCAACTCCCCCTCATCCCACAATAGAGCTAAATACAATGAACACAGTCTTATATAATAAAGAGAAATTTCCCTCAAGGCACAGAGATGAATGACAGGTTAAGCCAACGGACAGGATCAAGTCTAGGTGCAAAATAAGATTGATTGAAGAATGCCAATGAGTGAAAAATATGGAAAACATTAATGGGGTCATAAAACCTTAGAATTTAAAAGAAATGTCTTTTTTGATATAACCTGCCTCTAAATAGAGGACTTCTTTTCGCAACATCACTGATAAATAAGCCACTAGCCTTTACGAAAATAGTTCTGATCATGAGACTCAATGAAATCTAAAGAATTAATTGTTGGTCACCATTACACAAAGAAATTTCTTTATTTGAGGCAGGATCTCACTCTGATTGCCCAGGCTGGAGTGCAGTGGAGTGACCACGGCTCACTGCAGCCTCAATTTCCTGGGCTCAGGTAAGCCTCTCATTTCAGCCCCCTCATTAGCTGGGACTACAGGTGTGTGCCACCAGGCCCAGCTAATTTCTTTTTTTTTTTCCTTGAGATGGAATGTCACACTCTCACCTGAGCTGGAGTGCAGTGGTGCGATCTTGGCTTATTGCAACCTCTGCCTCCTGGGTTCAAGTGATTCTCCTGCCTCAGCCTCTGGAGTAGCTTGGATCATAGGTGCCCGCCACCACGCTTGTCTAATTTTTGTATTTTTAGTAGAGACAGGGTTTCACCATATTGGCCAGGCTGGTCTTGAACTCCTGGCTTTAGGTCATCCACCCACCTCAGCTTCCCAAAGTGCTGGGATTACAGGTGTGAGCCACCATACCCGGCCAAAATGAAAAAAAATGTTTAAAAATTTAATTAACTCTTTTTCCTTATAACTTCTTATTGATTTCAGCTCTGCCTTTAGTAAAAGCTTGATTGTCTACTCTTTTCTATGACAGTTGTTCAAATAAAGACTTTTCTAGAAATTCTAATCATTCTTTTCCTCTAATTATCCTTTGAATGAAACATATCTACCCGAAAGTCCTGGCTAGAACAGTACATGCAAAATCCACATTTAATTTAAAGAATTACTTTTTTAAGGTAGTACCAACTAGATAGTAGTTCAGAAAAAAAATAGGACTTTAGGGTTTTAGCTGGGCAAGCTCAGTATAATTAACATTGTGATTCAGCAGTGATAAAACAATCTCCAGCGTCATTAATAGAAAAACGTTTAGCTAAACACCATGGTTATTATTTTTGTTTGTAGCTTCAGCTTCATTGTTAGAATTATGTTTTCATGTAATTTTCCAGGTTGGATCTATAACCAGTTGAAGAGTTATTTCAAGGTAAAATCAACCATACTTCCCAGGTTTATAGATTCGAACTAATTATTAGCATCAGCTTCTGATAATCGTTTTAATTTGGTAAGCATATACTCAGCATTTGCTTTGTGCAACAGTACTGTACTAGATTCTAGGGTGAATAAGACATTCTTGCTCTTCAGAAATTTTCATGGAAAAGGCAGATTTATAACTATTATACAAGATGACAGGGCTTTAAAGAGAGGAATATATTAATACAATGTATTATGAAATACAAATCTTGAAAAATTAATCCTGCATAGTCTCATCAGGGAGCAATAAAGAGAAGCGTTAGCATTCAAACTAGACCCTGAAGTCTAAGTTGGACAAAGAACTTTCAGACCTAGGGACTACCTGGAGCAATGACACAGAAGGCTTGCAAGATCATGGCATGTCAGTGAATGGCAAGAAGTCTGTAGAGACTAGAATTTTTCAAGAATATTTCAGTTCTGATGCTATAGTTTCAGATTCAGTATTGTGAGAAAGGTCAGTGAATTTTGTATAAAACAGGATTCATACAGCTAGAATTCAAAATGTGCATCTTGAGCCTTCTTTCATTTATTGTGTCATTTTTCTTTGTACAAGCATAAAAACTCTGGTGTGTTCTTGTAATGACATCCAAAACTCTACACTCATTTTCTGTAGTTTGTGTGAGGTCTTTGTGTCAGGGCCGAAGGAAAACATTGTAAGAGAAGCCATAATGAAGATCTTGCTACCTCACCATTATGGAAAAGGTTAAAAGATACTTTTACAATTTCTGAGTTTATTAACTCAGAAGTCTCTATCTTCTTTCTTTCAAACGTATCATCTTATTTTAAAAAATGGTTTCTCCCAGCAAACTGACATAAGAACAGAAAATCAAACACCGCATGTTCTTACTCATAGGCAGGTGTCGAACAATGAGAACACATGAACACAGGGAGGGAGCATCACACACCACTGAGTTCTGTTGGTGGGGGCAGGGGAGGGACAGTGGGAGGTGGGGTGGGGAGGTTGAGGAGGGATAACATAGGGAGAAACGCCAGATTTAGGTGATGGGGGGATGGAGGTAGCAAACCACATTGCCATGTATGTACCTATGCAACAATCCTGCATGATCTGCACATGTACCCCAGAACCTAAAGTACAATTTAAAAAAAAAAGAAATAAAGGAGACAAGGGGGAAAAAAGTTTCTAAACAGGGAGGTGATGTCATCTGATGCATATTTAGGTAGATGATTGATGGCAATGTGGCAGTGGGTCAAGGGGTAGAGCTTGGAGAATGGTGATTACCATGCACCAGATGAGAAATAATAGGATTCTAGATCAGGCACACAGCACCAGGGTTGAAAAGGAAGAAACAGAGACAAATTAGAAGGATATAGGATATGGATAGTGGCGTCAGGAGAGCAGTGGACAGTAATTTGGTGGTTTTATCTTGGATGACAAAGGGATGGAGGTTGGATTTATCGAGATGTTGTATTAGAGGATGATGAGCAATTACAGAACAAGAAAATAAATTTAACTTTAAATAAATTGAATTTAAGTTATCTATAGAACATACAGAAGGAGCTGTTTTATGCAGAGTTAAGAGTATCGATCTGGGCTCAGGAGAATGGCCAGTGCTAGAGGGAATCTAGGGATAATAGCTGAAATACATGAGGCAAGAAGCCAAGAGAATAGAGTATGTACAGAAACTTGGAGAAGATCAATAATTAAAGTATGGACAGAGAAAGAGGAGTCAATGGAAAGAAGTTAAAAGAAGTCACTAGAAAGATAGAGGATAAGTATTTTTGGTAAATTTAAAAAGGAAAGTATTTCAAGGAATGAGTTATTATGACAAATATTGTGGGTTCAACAAGGAGGATGATAAGAAGACCACACATTTGAGATCTAGGAGGTATTTTTTGTGTGTGTGATCTTTCTCAATAAAATGATAGGGCTGGAAGCCACATAATAGTGGGCTGAGAAATAAGAAATAGAAGAGAGCAAGTGGAGACATAGAGTCTAGACAATTATGTTTAAAGTTTGGCAGTGAGGAAAGTCAGCAAATAAAATGTAATTGGTGAGGAAACAGGAAAAATGAATATGGCATCTACTTGAAGGAAAAGATGGCCCAGGAAAATGTTTCTTAGAATATTGGGCTAGGAGGGAGAAAGGAAGACTGCATAAGGCAAAGTAGTTACTCTTGTAGCAAAGCTAGTGGAGTTGGAAAGAATTAGAATCCACTGAACTTGTGCTTAATATATTTATGTTTTATATATTTCATTTTGATATTTGGAAGTACTCATTATAGAATGAAAAATACTAGATGCAAAAAGTTCAACAAAGAAACCCAGAAAAATCAATGAATAAGGTCATTGTCTGAAAGCCTTCTAAAGTATTTGAGCCATGGATCGTGAAATTTTGGTTATTTAAATTTAGTTATTTAAATTTATTTTTTAAATTTCACTTTGGATAGCAGGAATATAGAGCTGAATAATTATAATTCTTAGTTCATAGCACCCTTCTTAAATTATTTTTAATAATATCATAAACATATGTAACGCCGACTCTCCGAACAAAAACTAAGTTGATACCTGATCTCTGACATTATGGCTTTCAGCCCCAAAATTGTCACCCTTCCTCTTCTCCCTGAAGTAACTGTCATTCTTAATTCTGTTTCATCACTTACGCTTCTTTTTATATAGTTTTATTGAATATTTATTGAATATTCCTACATTCCTAAGGAGTAGATATTTTTATTTTAGTTGGTTTTAGCTTTTTAAAAAGGGTACCACGGTGTATGTCATCTTCGAGACTTGTTTTTCCACTTAAGATATTATTTATCCATATGGCTGTAACTCTGGTTAATTTATTTTTCCTAGTGTGTAATATTTCATTGTGTGAATATCCCACAGTTCAGTCAGCATTCTCTTGTTGATGGGCATCTGTGTTGCTCCAGGTTTTTGCTATTGCAAACAGGTGCTACTAGTACATATTTCCTGTTGTACTTGGGCAAAGACTTCTTTTAGTTATATACCAGGGAATGGAATTGCTGGGTCAAGGTTTGTGAATGATCAGGCTTAGGAGAAAATGCCAGACTCTTGTTCAAGTTGATGCATGATTTTACATTTCCACCAACAACGTATAAGGCTTTACAACTTCTTAACACTTGATATTATCAGACTTTTTATTTTTATTTTTTGCCACTTTGCAGGATATAAAATAGTACCTTATTGCAGTCTTGGTTCATATTTCTATGACTACCAAGTAAATTAAATATCTCTCCATAGGTTTATTGGTGGTTTGTGTTTTCTGTGAATTGCCTATTCATATATTTAGAACATCTTTATATTAAATTGTTTGTGTTCTTATTGATTAATACAAGTACTTTATGTCGTCTTCATATTATACCTTGTCCATTGTATATGTGGTGAATGACCTGTCTATATTGTAACCCATATTTTCATGTAATTTAAGGTTTCTTTTGATGAATAACAATTTTAATATGTCAAACTTAGGTTTTGTTGTTGTTGTTGTTGTTTGGAGACAGAATCTTGCTCTGTCATCCAGGCTGGAGTGCAGTGGTACGATCTTAGCTCACTGCAGCCTCAACCTGCTGGGCTTAAGTGATCCTCCCACCTCAGTCTCCTGAGTAGCTAGAAATAAAAGCATGCACCACCACACCCAGCTAATTTTTGTATTTTTTTGTAGGAACGGGGTTTCACTATGTTGGCCAGGCTGGTCTCTACTTCCTGGGCTCAAGTGATCCACCCCCCTCAGCCTCCCAAAGCGCTAGGACTACAGGGGTGAGCCATAGTGCCTGGCCTATTATTTTTTCTTTTATAATTAATGTTTTTGGACTTTGTTAGAGAAATCGTCTACCTACTCCAAGTCTAAGAAGTATAAACCTATATTTATTATTAGATCTTGAGTTTTTAAAACTTTTTTCTAAATGTTCTACCATATATTTTTATAACAAACTTTTTATTCTTAGTGCTGTTTTTGACATTTCAGAGCATTTCTGCTTTCTTCTTCTTCTTTTCTCTTTTTCTTTCTTACTTCCCTTCCCTTTCCTTCCTTCCTTCCTTCCTCCCTCCCTCCCTCCTTTCTCCTTCCTTCCTTCCTTCTTTCCTTCCCTCCCTCCCTCCTTCCTTCCTTCCTCTTTCTTTCTTTCTTGCTTTTGTTCTTTCTTTCATTCTTTCGTTCTTTCTTTCTTTCGAAACAGGGTCTTACTCTGTCCCCCAGCAGTGGTGCAATCATAGCTCACAGCAGCCTTGAACTCCTTGGTTCGAGTAATCCTCCCGCTTCAGCCTCCTAAGTAGCAAGGACTACAAAGATGTGTGCCACCACGCCTGGCTAATTTTTTATTTTTAGTAGAGACAGGGTCTTGCTATGTTGCCCAGGCTGGTCTCCAGCCCCTGGCCACAAGTAATCCTCTTGCCTCAGCCTCTGAAAGCGTTGGGATTGCAGGTGTGAGCCACCATGCCCCACTCCTGCTGTTTTCAAAAAATTTGTTTGAAACATCTTGGAAATTTCAAATTGTTTGATTAAAAAACAAACAATTTAGAAAAACCCACCTTAAGTTCAGAGAATTCAACCATGGTAATCTCTGGAATGAATGATAGTGTCAGAGTTTTGTGATTTAATAGATGAAAATCTAGTTTTAAAATTTTTGAATTCTTCAGCTGTAGCTTTGCTGTTAGAATAATAGGAACAATGTAGTAAAAACCAAAACTTGGTTTTATGCTATGTAAATACATATGCATATATGAATCTGTTTGTCCCTTTTTGTATGTGACTTCCAGGCAGCAGCACTAATACAATATTTCACTCTGTGAAAATGACTTTGTGTTACCAAATAGGCATAATCACGTACGGATTTAAAAAGAAATTGTTTATTTTGCCATGAGTTATTTCTCTAGACCATCCTGAGACACTGACCAAAAGGATTTGTGATACAAATAGTTTTCTATAATGTAAGGAGAATAATGAGATTGCAAAATATCTGAAAAATAGCTAAATATATAGTGGCAGGCCATTATATACTAAATTTTTACATTCTGTCACTTTCCAAATTCAAAGAACAAAAGAGTTAGATGTACAACTGAATTGGCAGCTTTCCCATCAAATTGTTGAGTTAGGTAGAAGAGAAATGAAGTGAAGAGCGCCTGCAGCATGAATCTACCTTTAGCAATCCTTCCCATTCAGCATTTTATACAAATTCTTTGCCATACAAATTCCACATTATACAAATTTTCTAGAAACTTAAAGTTCTTTTTTAAACTGTAAAACATCATTTTTTAAAACAGTGTTTGCCAACATATAATTCCAAACTGAGACCAGATGTCTTAATGTTTGCTGAAAAATGTTCTTTTATCATTTCACATGTACCCAGCTGTGTATATTTATATAATTTGTTTATATGTAATAGATTGTGGTATATGAAAAACATTAAACAAACCTACGGATGTATTTGGCTAAGTGATTCATTCAATAAATGATGTATTTTACACATTATTTCATAGTATTCTGTTATTTGGTTGTTGAGACTATGTTCAAATAGAAATGGAAAGAGGTTTATCGCTAGAAACAGGTTTGATTTCCTTAAAAGGCAGTTGTTTCTTTTTTCCTTTGCTTCTCTGGAGAATTGGCTGCAAACTGGGAATAGTTCTCCTCTGACTCATTTGCAGAGCAGCACTAGAGCATATAGAGTTCAGATAAAATTATAATGAAACATTCTGATTTGACAATGTGGAACAAGAGAGTAGTTTCTAGAAGAAAATTTTACAGACTGCATTTGCTTAAATCTACTTTGCAGATAAAATAAGTTGTTCCTTAAAAACAACTTAGTCCAAACATTGAGATAAGATTTTCATTTGCCTTTCAAACTCAATAATGCTAGTTTGCCAGAAGACATGACATATACAATTATATTGGGTAGTAATAATTTAATTCTTCATTAAGTATTTTGAAGGTAAAGCAATGACTATTTTAGATTTCTAAGCCCATCCAAATACAGATTAAAAAGTTTTAAAATATTATTGAAAATATTATTAATTGTACCAACCAGGTTGAATAGGCTAAGATTAAGACTACTGTAAAACTAAACATACATTTTAAAAATTCTGTAGCAGAGTCGAAACAGAAATGTTCTTTGCCATTTTTAGCATGGTGTTCCAAATGAATATATTCTTTGAATGCAGACGCTGACTCACTCAGGTGCGCAAGTATTCAGAAATACTCACTGAATACTTAATCAAAAAGTCTTGCTTATTGAATACTTATTATAATGTGAGGGAAAGTAAATATAAAGCATTAATATGACAGCAAGTGCTAGTTTATCATTGCTTTCATTCTTCTGAGCCTGGTTTCAGACTCCCTGTCTCTCAAGCTTGGTTCCTTGTCAGTCATTTGGAATTGATGAGGATTGGACTTTGAGCTGAAACCTCTTTGTAATTCACTGTACTTAGCCATACTCTCCTCTCATAATTTGGCTACTTTTTGTATACCAAAGTAATTGAATGAAAAAAGAAAATTTTATTCATCTGGGTATCAACTTTTAAAACTGTTTTGATGTCAGTAAACATCAGTTAAGGGTCCAGCATAAATCAAACTGGGCTCTAGGGATGCTAACATGAATATTATAAAGTTCTCCTCAAAAAGCTTACACTATTGTAGAGGGAATCAAATATGTGACCTTTCTAAGTGTTATTAGAAGATAGTGTAGGGGACAGTGGAGGCACAAAAAGGATGGAGAGAGATGATGGGAAGGTTTTCTAGAAGGTGGAATATATAGCTGAAGCTTGAAATATGAGAAGGTGTCTGTCAGGATGGAGGAGAGGATCACAGAAAGTGTTCAAGGCAACAGCTTCAAGGCATAAAGCAGCATAGTCTGTTAAGAGACTGAGAACAGGAGTTGGCTACAACTAGAGCCTCAGTTTGCAGCAAACAAGATGTAGTGGAGAGTTAGGCAGGAGTCATCTCATGCAGGGACTCGTGATCCCAGCTAAGAAGCTGGAATTTGATAATGACAATGGGAATCCACCGCAGATATTTAAATCATGGGAATAATATGATAATTGATGGAGAAATTATTGGATGGATAAGAGACTGAAGGCTGGGAGAGCAGTTATAAAATTATCATTTTAGTATAGGTGACAGGAATGAGTGGTAGAAAAGAGGAGATAGATACCATTGACACAAAATAATTGGATCCTATAGGATAAGGTGGTTGAAGAGATGTGAGAGGCAATGAAGGAGAAAGAGGAATCTGGGATGATTTGAGTATTTGAGCAGATTTTAGAGTCATTTGTGAAAACAGTGACTATAGGAGAAGGAATAGGTATATACGAAAGATAAGGAGTTTACTTTTATGTATTTGTAGTGTGAGTTTTCTGAAGGGCAGCCAGGGTGCCCAGTAAGCAATTTTATATAAGAACTCAGAGCTCAGGAAAAGGGAAAGACTAGAATTCATCTGTGCACAGCTGGTGGTTGAAGTCATTGGAATGGGTGAGATCACCTATGTCATGAAAAACAACTTTTATCTAAGTGATTCAACTGTGCATGTATTAGAGTAAATACAAGAACATTTGGCACCCACAGTAGGCACATCACCAGATACTTGTTCTGTCTTTGACAGAACTCTAAGAACAAAATAATCCACCATGGAGCAGAGGAAAGGCAATAATTTTCTCAGTCTTTCTCTAAACTGTAAAGTAATTTAACCATCAAAAGAACTCTTTGTAGTTTGAGTGTAATATAAGAAATATGTATTCCATACCCCAGACTTATTAAAATTGCATATTGAAATAATTTTGCTGAGGTTAAAATAAATCTTAAAACAAATAAATATTTTCACAGTACACATATGAAACCATTTTTTTGGGGACACCAAACATGTAATAACCAGGCAGTAGGTAGGCAAACTGGCTCAATCAAAAATGGTCTCTGGCTGAGTAAAATTTTCATTAATATCCACCTGAGTTCCTTTTTTTTTCTTGTTAGAGAGAGGGTCTTGCTCTGTCACCTAGGCTTGAGGGCAGTGGTGCCATCATAGCTCATTGTGATGTCAGACTCCTGGGATCTAGAATCAAGTGATCCTCTAACCTCAGCTTCCCTAGTAGCTGGAACTATAAGCATGCATCACCACACATGACTAATTTTTATTTTTATTTTGTAGAGACAGAGTCTTTCTATATTGTCCAGGCTGGTCTTGAATTCCCGGCCTCAAGAGATCCTCCCACATTGGCATCCCAAAGTGCTGATATCACAGGTGTGAGCCACCACACCTGGCCCAACCTGAGTTCTTCACCTATTCTTTAAATGTTGGTATTCTGTAGGGTTTTATGGTCTTCACACTCTACATGATATCCCTGAGAGATTGTTTCATTCTCAGAAGTACTACTACCATCATTATATTCATGATGCCATCTAAATCTTTAGCCTGAATCTTGTCTTCAAACCATTCTTCTACACAAGAGCCAGGCTGACGTATCTAGAACACATATCTGCCCCATGCCACTTTCTTGATTAAGATCTTTTAGAAGCTACACGCAATGGTTTGTGCCTGTAATTTCAGCAACTTGGGAGGCTGAGGTGGGAGGACCACTTGAGACCAGGACTTTGAGTGCAGCCTGGGCAACGTAGTGAGACTCCATCTGTAAAATAAAATAAAATAAAAAAAACCCTTTGATGCTTCTGCACCCCCTCCATAGTAAAGCCAAAGCTCTTTAATTTGGAAAAATAGATTCTTTATCAATGATATCCTGTCTAATTCTCTGCCTTATCTTTCTATTGCCACTTAAGCTTTAAATTCCTAGAACATCAAATTGCTTATAGTTACTTTTCACTCACACACACACACACACACACTCTTTTTTGACATCTTGTCTTCACTCTTGCTTCTCCCTCAATATGCAGTCCTCTCCCTCTTCCACCTGATTAACTTTGTCACCTCCGCAGATAGCCAGCCAGTCTTGACACTGAATTAATTACCTCTTCCCAGGGTTTTTATAATACTCTGTGAATATCTTTGTCACTTAATACATCACTTCACAATTATCTTTTTATAGGGATGTCTTTCTCACTTCTGGAAGCACCCTGAAGGTTGGGACTGTATCCTGTTTATCTTTGCATCCTTAGTGAATACTAGCATGTGCTTATAAATGGTTAAATAAATAAATGGTTAAATAAATAAATATGGTCAAAGGCAAGCTTACATAAAAAATGCCTCTTTGTACTTGAGTGTAATTTTTTAGCCATTGAGTAATTCCAGTGAACCATGTGTAGATTTGTTACTCTGAAGTTGTTTCTGTTACCCTTTCTAATGATCAGATTCGAATCAGGTGTTGTCTAAAGTAGATGTACATCTTGTGATAGGGTTATTTCTTTCCCTCAAGAAATCCTTCAGGTTTAAAGAAAGAAGAAAGTTGGCCTTCTGTAATGTAAGAATATGTAATGTAAGCATATAAGAGCTACAGGTTGATGATTCCGTCTAGAAGTAAAATGCTGTATTTGTGGTGCTCTTTACTTTGTCCTTCTAAAGAATTCCCTGAGGAAACTCTGATGGTTTACTTGCTAGCTTGATGGGGTAGTCAAATAGGTTTTGCTCTCCACTGTTTTTTGAATCCTCTTTTCTACCTACATATTCACAGGATGTAGATATTTTATACTTAGGTTTTCTACTGGAACCTACATGTTTATAAAAAAGAGACATATACCATCTTTGTTCATGTAACCAAAGAGGGTTAAGGTAACAGCCTTTTCTTTTAGAACATCAACTCCTGGCACTTTCTGATTTCTGTTAGTTGTGAATATGAGGCTTTTATTATAATAGGATAGAGAGACTTAGTGTTGTCTTACATTTTAAACACCAAGGAAAAGTGCCTGGTATTATTCACATTATATTTAGAGAGCCCAGACAGACATTAGGCTCAGTCTGTTAAAAAAATAAAATCTTTTTATTAGAATATCATCTATATGGTATAGCTTAGCCATATTTCTACTCGCTGGACTTATCTGTACGTGTATCTTTAATTATACATCTGTACTTACAGGACAAAGTAAATCTTTAAAATAAAATAATGAATTACATGGATATCTATTAAAGGAACTGTGGTTTCCTGTGTATATTTTGGAAAACAAAACATTCTCTGCCATACACACAACATGGTGACAGCTTCAGAAAATTGGTGTTTCCTGGCAGAGTCATGGTACCAACCTAAATTCCCATCAACAGTAGATTGGATAAAGAAAATGTGGTACATATACGTAATGGAATACTGTGTAGCCATAAAAAAGAACAAGATCATGACCTTTTCAGTGACATGGGTGGAGCTGGAAGCCACAATCCTAAGCATACTCATGCAGAAACAGAAAACTGAATATCATATGTTCTCACTTATAAGTGGGAGCTAAACACTGAGTACACATGAACACAAATAAGGAAACAGCAGAGACCAGGGCCTATTTGATGGTGGAAAGGGGAGGAGGGAGAGAATCGAAAAACTACCTATTGGGTACTATGCTTATTACCTGGCTGATGAAATAATCTGTTCACCAAACCTCCGTGACATGCAAGTTACCTATATAATAAACCTGTACATGTACACCTGAACCTAAAATAAGTTAAAACATAATAATAGAAAATTGGTGTTTCTGCCTTATTGCACAAGTAACATATAGTTTGAAAACCCAAATATTGAACTTTGAGTTTGCTTCCTAGTTTGAAACACAAACAAGATGTTAGCTGACCTGTATCATCTCTTCTAGAATAGAGATCCTGGCTGTTGGGTGCAACTGAGAAAATGCCTGCAGAATGCAGATCTACTGGGGAGAAATATTGGCTCTCAACATTGCTGTAACCTTTGTGCTCACCCTATATTGCAGCTCCTTCTGAGCTTCCTGAACCTCTCCTTATGGAAAAATTCTGGCGTGAGGAAACGACAGACATCAAAAATACTGAGTTCATGTGGCAACATGTTTCTTAAGAAAGTCTTGAAGGAATTGTTATTCTAAGTTTCAATTAATGCTGATCTCAGCTGGAATAATTTGCACTTTTTTATAATTTGTGTTTCAATACATAGGTAGTTGACAGGAACTGTCTAGATAGATTAGATTTTATACATCTGTCAGTAAATCAAAGATTTAAATGTGAAGGCAGTACCCAGGTGCTCAGTGTGGGTGTATAGCATTCCCCAGCAGATTAAAGACTGGCAAGTCAATGCAAAATTACAGCATACCAAAAAGCCATCCCTTCTGTTACAGGTATATCCTTACTCCAGGACTGTACATGTCTGCAGAAATCCTTTGCCTGTTTTTCCTGAACATAGGAATCTACAATTGGCAGAAGAGGATCATATATTAATAGCATATCTTAAGTGAAAATACAGAAACTTTTAATTTGGTGTGGAGCATTGCCTTTTAGGTGTTATCATTAGGGATGAAACAAAATTATGAGCATTCTGAGTAATAATATGGCTCCTGAGAGGGTGGAAATATTTCCCCAAACACTTATTCTGTGTATTGGCAACACAGAAGTTACTAGGGGACTCAGAGCAAAGAAGGTCAGGCCCTTGATTAGTGTGGTTGGATGCTGGCATTTCATAGTCATGGACGTTGACATTTCCTCTCCTACCTCTGCCCATATATGCTCATCTTTTCAGACACTTGACAGGCACTTGGCCTTTGGCCCTATCCTGTGATATATGGCACACTTCCTATATGGAGATGTTGGAGGGCTATAGAATCTCCAAAATGATATGGAGAAATTTTCTTTCCAGTTGTCTTCTCTGACCAGGCAGATCTCAATCTTTGAAAATTGGAAGCTCTATCCTGCTGGTATATCTGCTGTTTTAAAGGAAGATTTTTCTTTAAGCCACTCTATAGGCAATGAAGCAACTCCTCTTTAATTCTATTTCTATCAGTGTCTCAGTTGCAAAAGCCCAAATAGTGTGCATTTGAGTTGAGTAGCTAACATATAACTGGTTTATAGAAAATTATTCTCACATTTTTGCCCTAGGCACATAAAATCTAACACATCACCTCTGTAGCTGCAGTACTGCTACCACTAAATTCTTGGAGTGAGGGGTAGGCTCCTTTTCCTTGTGTGGGATGTGCACAGAGATACACTGTTAATTTCATTGTGGAGCAAGATATAGCACTTTGCTAGAATCTATGTTTGCAGTTTAATTATTTTGGTGGAGGGCACCAAAGTTTTAAGAATGTGTTTTTTTTTTTTCAGTGCCATGGTTATTCCAAAAAAAATGTGTTTTAGGGAGACATTAGGATGGCACACATCCCTAACATAAAATAACCCAAGAAAATACAGTTTCATTACCTGGACTTACTAATATGTGAAGCCTTTCAGATGTGATTGGCTACCTAGACTCACCAGCTAGTAATATGCCCAGGCTGATCTTTAACTCCATCCTGGGAGGAGGAAGTTGTCTGCAGGGTACTCAGGATCTGCAGAGGCCGGGTTGCTTGGCTCCCATCACAGGAGGTTTGCTAGGCAACCCAGAAGGAGCTTTCAAACAAGCCTAGATATTCCTGCCTGGCCTGCTGCCATTCTCCAAGAAGGCCAGTAGGCGCAGTAAATTAGAACTGGACAGTAACAGTTGACATGTTGCCCTTAAAGAAGTGTTGATATTTTATGGCAAGAGGTTTGTTTGTACAGAACTAATCAGTCCATGTAGGGGTTTATTAGCTAATTGGTCAGAATCAAAACTTATAAAAAGCATTCGGAAAACAGTCATCTGTGATTACACTGAAGGAAAAAAACCCTTAGATGAAGTCAGCAGTGTTGATCTTTGAGAAAGCTTGCCAACCTGCATATAAGTTTGTGTGGGAAGAAATAAATTTAAAATAAGTCCTTCTGTACTAAACTTTAAAACTTCTCCATGCAAGGAAAAAAAAAAAAAACCCAGATGGCATAGGTCTTATGAGGTCATAACTAATACTTTGAGACTTGAAATTCCAGACCAGTTCCAGTGGCACCTAAATGTTTTCAGTGACATTTATTTAGAAAGAATAGACATTACTGAAAGTCTCAGGCCATCCCCACACAGATACAAAAAGATGCTTTTTCTTTAACTCCTTTTAATTTATTCTTTTAGTTTATAAATGCCTGGTGAAGGAGGTTAGCCTCTTTATTAGAGTGAATCAAAATGCTTAAATGTAGTTATCTTGGGATACTATGAGACAAAGTTTGATTATATTTTATTTTTGTATTTATATACTGATATATAAATACATATGTAGTAAGATGTAAAGCAACTTCAGAAGCCTTGGGTAATGAATTGTTTCTTGTTCACAAACTAAGCCACATTCCATAGCCATGTACTCTTGTCCTATACTGTACTTGCCTGATAGTAGTACTTATAATCTTGTAATTAGACACAGTTGTTTAATTAAGTTTTCCATGGAAGTTTGTGAGTTCTGTAAGGAAGGAACTGTGTCAATTTTATTCACCGTTTCTTTGTCAACATTTAGGAAAGTACCTGGTCCTTGACCATATGAAGAGAAAAAAAGAAAAAGAAAGGAAGATGTATAGAAGAGATAAAGGAAAAAAGGAGGGAGGAAGGATGGAGGAAGAACGATGAATGGGAAAGAGGAAAGGATGGAGGGAAAGAAAGAGAAAGGAAGAGGAGAAAGAAGAGGAAGTGGAAGAGCAGAAGCAAATTATAATCATGGTAATAAAGCCAGTTTAGTGGCTACTTTTTATTTGCCATAAAGATAAGGAACTGGCCAATTCTTTGGATCTTTTCAAATGGAATGTTTTTAAGTTTGCACGAGTAACTGAGTTGTATGTATCTCTAAATTTATATCAACATAAAGAATTCAGAGTATCCATTAAGGAAATCAAATAGCCTCTCAAAGTTTTAAAACCATGAGGTTTCTAATTTCATTTTGACTAATTAAATAGAAAAAATAAAAATATGCATGTTTTGCTATATTTTCCTAAGTAAAGTGAAGAGCTGGCTTTTAGTCTTTAGTAGTAGAACTTGTACTTCATTTCTTCTTCAGTGGAATCCCACGCCTCACTTTAGCCAAACGATTTCTCCAAATCCTCATTTTTTGTTTGTACAAATAGAGTCCTTCAGTTATTTCCCAAGGCTCTAGAAAATTGAAATAACTTTTTCTTAAGCTAATTATAATGGAAAGTTTCAAAAAGGACTGGGTACTTTCTAAAATAAAAATATATAGTGATTATCATAGATAGATTGATCTGGTTTAAGTGCAATTCCATTAATCAAAACCTTCAATCAACTGATTTATCATGGATGTACACATTTGGTTTCTAATTTATTTGTTTCCTACATTCTGCTAAAGAAGAAAAGGGAAAAGGACTAGTAAGCAGGTAGTTAGTATTAATTTAGTAAATAAGTTTATATTGTTGGAATAGATGGATATGATGATAAATGCCTTTAAATTAATATTCATAATAATGGCCAGATAGAGTTTTACCTAAGAATTTGCAGAGAATCTGCTATTTAAATAACATTGTATTAGGTACTCAAGCAGAGATAACATAGATGTGCTGTATATGTTAGCAATAATGAAACTTTTGAGCATTTATTATTTGCCAGGTATAATGCTAAAGCTATATCTACACTTGCCTCATTTAATCCTCATGAAAGTCCTATGAGTTTTTTTCCCCCATTTTACAGACCTAGAAGCTAATAGAGAAAGAAAGTAACTTCGAAAACATCACACAGTTAGAATTTTAACATAAATTTGATTCTGACTTTCTGTCAGTTGTTCTAGTTATCATATTTTAGTACTTTTTACTATCTTCTTCATTGCTTCCTTCCCACCCATACTTAAACTGTGTGGTGCATACTTCTGTATAGCATTTGCATATTGTATGGGAATAATTTGCAGCTTAAAAAAAAACTTTGCCTTTCTTATTAGAACACAAGCTCTTGAAGTCATGGTACAGATTTTGTCCTATTTGTAGCAAAGGGCCTAGGGCAGTACTTGTAATCTGGCAGAATTCACCAAATGTTTGTTGAATAAATGAGGGATTGTATCTGGGTTTATTACCTCTGTTAGATTAAAAATGGCTTATGCTGGGTGAGGGGGCTCATGCCTATAATCCCAGCACTTTGAGAGGCCAAAGTGGAAGGATTGCTTGAGCCCAGGAGTTCAAGACCAGCCTGGGGAACATAGGGATACCCCATCTCTACAAAAACCAAAAAAAATAGCCAGGTATTGTGGCACAGCTGTAGTCCCAGCTACTTGAGCCTGGGAGGTTGAGGCTGCAGTGAGAGCTGTGTTACTGCCATTGCTCTCCAGCCTGGGCATCACAACAATACCGTGCCTCAAAAAAAAAAAAAAAAATTTGTACCTTGAGGTACCTTGAGGAGAGGGAAATATATCACTTGTGAATTCTTTACCCATAGTGATAACTCAAATTGAGGTTTATTTCATTGAATTAAGGATTTAAATGAGTGCTATACAATAAATACTACATTAATGTTAAATATACCTATTATGTTAACTAAGATGTGAAAATACTATCATATCTTAGACACATGTTCAGTAAAGATAGATAAAATACTTTATAGTATTGTTCAAAAAAAAAGAACATAGTTTGTTGGATTCTCACACTAAACCTCAGAAATTCGTGATTCATGAGTAAAATAAATTCATGATTGAAGAGTCTCTAATTTGTCCACATTCATAGAGCTATAAGTAGGAGAGCTGGGATGAAGACATAAGTCTCTAACATTAGTTTGGGTACTTGCTACGATATTGAAACTATTATGCAACTGACATTTCAATTTGTGAAAACATTTAATTCTCCAAATATCCGGAGTTATTATGCTATTATCATTTTTAATATTTATTGAAAATTACAAATTGATAGGCTTGTTTGTGAAAAAATGTATACAACATAGCCATGATATGCTCCCAAACTCCTCCAGGAGAGGTGGGGGAAAACCAATCCTGTGTTGAAATAAATCCATAGCGCTCCTTTTCTCTGTAATCTGAACTGTATGAAGAATTTATATCTGCTGTATGATAAGAAATACCCTGGAGTAAGTGAGGCGTAAAAAGTTATGTAGGCAAATCAGTGGGATCCAAGATTCTCAAAAACCAGCTCCACACCCAATCCATTAGTACCCACCTGTATATAATTAATCTCTTTCCATTCTTTTGGCTTATTGAATCAAGAGCGCTTTGGCTGGGATTGCCAAAAACTGCCTCAGGCTTTTATGGAATGCCTAGTATAGGGCCAACCTTACACATAATAAAAAATTAGTAAATGTTTGTAAACTCCTTACTATGTAAGTCAGTAATTTGAATTTGGTGAGTTACAGTTTTCATTCTCGATACCTATCACTGCTTGAAATGTCTACGTGTTTTAAACTGTGTTCATCTTACTCATTTTGGAAGCTGTGAATCTAGCATAATGAAGTATAAGCAGTGTACCCACTGCTATAAGTCAGCCACTGGATTTTGTGGTCATCCACATCCTTGTCATCTTTTCTCTCAGAAGGCATCTCTTTTTCTGACTGAAATAGGATCATTTCCAAGCAGACTTCTATTCATATATCTCTTACTATTTATAAGAATTTTCACTTTGAGAATCCCAGGATGTTCAAAAATAGTTGAGGGCATTTTCTTTGCCTACATGTATTCTGAGATAGAGGCACCATTGACTCCACAAGAAGTAAGGCAGCATTTAAGGTAGAATTCAAAAGAAGATACCAGGTTAGAAAAAGAAGTCCTCTGAAAATCTTCCCATTCTTGCCTTCAGAATTATAGCAGAGTTTTGAGATTGTAAACTGGTTTGCATCTGACATGTTATTAATAAAATATTTTATCCTATGAAAGAGAGCATCTTGAAGTAATTTATCTTCTGCTCATTATAAACTTAAATTGCTTAGACTGATTCTGACTTATGTTAGCCAAGAAATACCTAGATTTAATATTTTGTAGATAATCAATTCTTTTATCCTGGTTAAATGAGAGACCTTCATAGAAACTGAGCACGGACCAAATTTATGGTTAGTGCTTGGCATAAAAATGGTTTTCTCTGTGCCAACACTAAGTTGAAATGTGAGAACGCCTGTGTAAGAATTTGTTTTCTGTGATTTGAAACTGATCATCTTACATAACCATTGTTAATAAAAGTAATAGAAAAGTGGATCCTGATAGTTCATCGGGATCATGTATTGGAACAAGAACCCATCTTTATGGGGTATCCCTTACAAATTTTCCAAGGACTGTGTGGTCCCTATACCAAAATTTCTCACTTCTCTGTAGCTGTATGAATCTTGCCCATGAATAGCAATGCTGTGAGCAAACATGAACTGTAACATGCTCAACCCTGAAAATTCACAATTTTGTTTTTAAACCAGAACTTGCTGAAATCAATTTTTTTCTAGGAGGAGCAATAAGAAAAAGGACATAAAAACAAATAATGTTCAAGGGGAAAAGACAAGTGAAAACATTTTATGTCAATGACAAAAAAGGAAATAAGTTTGGGTTTTCTTGAATTCTTTGGATTCAAATTCAAAGGAAAGCTCTAAGTTTTCTTTATAAATATTCTGGCCAAACAATATTTATTATAGGTTTCCAAAGTTGGAATATATCAAGTTCAATAAAAGAAGGAACAAGGTAGAACTTTAAGTCATGTTATTTAGGGTAGTGAATCCTGGAATTTTTACTGCAGTGCCATATGTAGGAAATGAAAATATTTCTTCAGCATTCTAGGCAAACAGGCAAGGCTGCTCCTGACCAGAGGCCACTGATATGGGGTCTTGGTCTGTCTCTGGCACTTGGCCAGTGGCCCTGAGGACTGAGGGAAAACATCAATACCTTCAGCCTATCAATGGGCCACAAGTCAGCAGCCAGGAAAGTTGTATCCTGGAGGCAAGGTTGATATTAATATTTAGCCTCCATTTATGCTTGTAGTTTTCACTTTTTATTTTTACTCACATGTAAACACAGATAAGTAAGGATGGCAACATTTGAACCCAGCTAAGGATGATCTATTAATATGGGTCAAAACCCAAATTCTATACAACCAAGATTAAGGGGGATTGAAAAACAGCATGCAGAATAGTTTGGGTCTTATAGCTCTAGTGTTGAGAAGTTACCAAAACCGTAATAAAATCAAGAAATTATTTAAGCAGTTAATGTAATCTATTCACAAGGTCATTAATACTGTAGGATTTCTGAATTGGTCATAGCTGATTTTTTTTTTTGACAGTAACCTTGAAAGAAGAAAGGATTGAGTTTATACACATAGGATGAAAAGTTTTCTGTAAAGCTGCTTTAGATCTTTAAATTCTTATTAATTTTTTAGTTGCAATGCTAGTTAACATGGTTTATTCTGAAAGAGATACTGATGGTTATAGAAACCAGTTTTTTCATAAACTAGGATTTGCCTGATTCAGAGATAAGTTTTAGAGAGATCTCTTGGTTGCTATCTGGACCCTTGTATGCAAAATGCAGCTGGTCTCTTTTTACATTCTGAGAATGGGATACTACTTCACACGTAATTGGATAAGAATCAGGAAAAATATATTTGAATGTGTCAAAAATACACTCAAATGGCTTAAATTAAAAAGAGACTGCATTGACTCATTTAATCGAATAGTCCATTGGGGCACTTGGCTTAGATAAGGCTTGACCTACTGGTCTTGTGATGTGACCAGGTCCAAGTCTTTCTCTCTTCAATTCTTTGCTTAGTTTCCTTGTTGTTAACTTCATTCTAGCCAAGATCTGTCCTGTGGTTCTAAGATGACTACCAGATATTGTGGGGACTGCATGCTTTTCATTCCATAGCTCATGGGAAGAAGGCGTATTATTCCCAGAATTCTCAAGGCATCAGGACTGGATGAAGTTACATACCCCAATCCAATCACTGCAGCCAGAGAAATGAAATGCACCAAATACTTAGCCTAGCCTCAAACCCCTTCCCACCACTTCACAATGTGATGCCAGTGAACTACACAGTCATAAAATGGAAATGTTTGGCTTTTAGAATGGTGAGAATGGATGCTGGAGGCATAATCAACTCTACAATGAAACCTTAGAAATAGAACGAGACTTTAGAATCTTCAGCCAAATGCTTTCTGACTGATCAAACTTTATAAAACATTAAGCAAAAAAAGTCATTTAGTCTCTGAAGATACCACTCTTGTCAATGAACCAGCTACCACCTTCTGAGACTGATTTTTGAACCATTCAATTTGGAAAGGCCTGTCTTATATTGAACATAAATTTGCTTCCCCTTGTCCTTCATTCATTGGTCTTTATTTTGCCCGTTTTAGCTATAGAAAGTAAATTCAATCCTTCCACATTATAGCTTTTCTAGTATATATTAAAATATTAATAGTTAAGATTGCTATCCTAAGCTTCTTCCTCCAGCCTCAATATCCCCTGTTCTCTCATCTGTTTTTAATATTAAAAGGTTTAGAACACTCTCACTATGTTGGCCACTCTTCTTTGTATGAATTCTAGTTAACCAGTTCCAAACTCAGACACACAGTTCCATGATACGGACATAGAAACTCCCAGTGAGGCCACTGGGAAGTAGTTTATTGCTATATGCTTGAGTAGAAAGAGACTGAATCTAAATCTTATGCAAAATATCTTTAACAGCAGCTGCTGAATTAGCCAGTCTCAAAAATGATTACCTTTCAGTAAAATATCCACAGCCAGAATGTGTGCCAAAAATCTTTTTTGGAACATGATCTCTCTAATCCATAACATTAATATTGGGCTTAATTACTTAATTTTTTGTTGTCATAAACCTGATATTTGATTTTTAAATTTTTGTAAACGATTAGTATTTAAACCAATATATACCTGATGATACAGTTATGTGCTGCATATGATAGCAAACAAAGGACCACAAAATGGTGGTCCTATAAGATTATAATACCATATTTTTACTGTACTTTTACTATGTTAAGATGTGTTTAGATACACAAATAAGTTGGCCCTTGAAAAATGCTGGGGCTAGGGGCGCAAATCCCCAACACAGTTGAAAATGTGCATGTAACTTTTGACTCCCCCAAAACTTAACCATTAATAACTTACTGTTGACTGGACCCTTACCAATAACATAAGGGTTGATTAACACATATTAATATTTTGGACACTATATATATTATAAACTGTATTTTGCAATAAAGTAAATCTAGAGAAAAGAAAATCACGAGGAAAACATATTTACTATTCAATAAGTGGAAGTGAATCATAGAAAGGTTTTCACTCTTGTCATCTTCATGTTGAGCAGGCTGAGGAGGAGGAGGAAGAAGAGGGGTGGTTCTTGCTGTTTTGAGGGAGGGCAGAGGCAGAAGAGGGGAGGAGGTAGAAGGGGAAGCAAGAGAGGCAGGCACATGTGGCATAACTGCAGTTGAAAAAAATGTGCATAAGTGAACCCGCATAGTTCAAACCTGCGTTGCTCAAAGGTCAACTGTACTTACCATCATCCTACAATTGCCTAGGGTATTCAGTACAGTAACATGCTGTGTAGGTTTGTGGCCTATGAGCAGCAATTGGCTTTGCCATATAACGTAGGTGTGTAGTAGGCTATACCATCTAGGTTTGTTTAAGTGCACTCTATGATGTTTGCCTAAGGATGCATTTCTCAAATATATCTCCATTGTTAAGCAATGCATGACTGTATATGTATGAACTATTCAATTTAATATATTTAATATTTATTTATTTACTTTGAGACAGGGTCTTGCTTTGTTGCTCAGACTGATGAACTCCTGGGCTCCAGTGATACTTTTGCCTTAGCCTCCTGAAGAGCTCTTTATTTTTTAACATAATTCCTTTTATTTTCTCTTATAAAAATGAAAGAGAAAATAGTCCATCAAAATGGCCCTGTTTAGATACTGTTTGTAATCTGAACTCTCGGTTCATTAACATTTCTGTTAACGTTCTCCAGCCCAGTGATAACCACCCAGAGTACACAGCCTGGAGCATTTTGTATGGGAAATTTGACAAACAGATGGTCCCACAGCTGTTCTGTAGGGGTAGACAGCTTTCTTCCATCTCTTTCTCCATTTCCCCGATCCTTATCCCACCACTACTATCTAGAAATGTATACTTAAACATAAGATCAGTAGCAATTAACTGTTAAGCCTGTGGTGTCCTTCTCTTCTCTGTTTCATGAAATACTTACACTGGTGTTAACTGTGAAAAGGACTGGTCCCCATCAGACACAGGAGAATTGGGAAGAAGTTGAGCAGTGGTTAAAGGAAAGCCTGTGATAAGGTGTCTGGACTGCCTATTTCTTCATCCAGTCCACCACCAAGTCTTGTAAATCAAATCTACTTCCACAACACACTTCAAACACATTCTCTTTCTCCCAATTTTACTGCCACCACTAGTTTAATCATTATCAGCAGCCACTTGGGACTCCTGCAGTGACCCCCAAGCTTGTCTCTTCTCATCCTCCAGTCTATTTTCCAAACAGCAACTCAAAGACTTTAAGATGTAAACAGGATCATGTTTGTCTTTACTGGAACTCTCCAGTTACTTTTCACTGAACTTAGGATGAAATACAAAATTCCTCATAAGTTTTGCAAGGCCCTGCCTACATCTCCCTTCATTCTCCCTATATTGCTCAGTACATTTCAGATACACTCATTTCCTTTCATTTCCATTACTAGAACAAACGCTTTTCTGCCTCGGGACCTTTGCACATACCCTCTCCTCTGCTTGAAACTCTCCCCATCTCTTTGCCTGACAGACTTCTACTCATTATTAATTCTCAGCCAGTGTTGTTTATTCTCCATTCTTCCCCAAAGCTCATTTTAGGACCCCATGTTATATTCTCCAAAAATATCCTCTAATTTTCCTTTGGAGCACCTACGTGTGTATTGCTTACATGTCTGAAGTATGCCTCAGACAGTAGACCATAAACTACAGAAGTGGCTTGGCTTACTGCTGGATCTCCAAGGTGTAATCAGATTGCCTAGGTTTGAATCCTTGCGCCCTCACTTAGCAGTTATGGGACCTTGAATACTCAGCCTCAGTTTCTTCACCTGTACCATAGGGAAAAAATATAACTTTTTAAAAAGGATTATTGCAAGGATCAATCACAATATCCATGTAAAATACTAGAGTGCCTGGCACATAATAGGTGTTCAATCTATAATGGTTATTAGTACAGTTGTCCCTCGGTATCTGTAGAAGATTGGTTCCAGGACCCTGCTTGGATAACAAAATCTAAGGATGATAAAATTTCTGGTAGAAATGGCATAGTATTTGCATATAACCTATATGTATCCTCCCATATACTTAAATCATTTCTAGTTACTTATATTACTTAATGCAATGTAAATGTTATATAAACAGTTGTTATACTGTATTTTATTTTTAAAATATTTTTGGCCTGGCATGGTGGCTCACACATGTAATCCCAGTTCTTTGGGAGGCTGAGGCAGGCCTGAGGTCAGGACTTCGATAATAGCCTGGCCAACATGGCGAAACCCCATCTCTGCTAAAAATACAAAAAAAAAAAAAATGAGCTGGGCTTGGTGGCACGCACCTGTAGTCCCAGCTACTTGGGAGGCTGAGACATGAGAATCACTTGAACCTGGGAGGCGGAAGTTGGCAGTGAGCCGAGATTACCCTACTACACTCCAGCCTGGGTGACAGAGCAAGACTCCATCTCAATAATAAAATATATATACATACGTATATACACACACATTATTGTGAATTGTTATTTTTTTTTTAAATTGTTGTTGGGTTTTTCCCAAATATTTTTGATCTTCGTTTGGTTGAATCCATGGATGCAGAAACCGTAAATATGGAAGTCCAACAATATATTATTATTGTTTTAAGATGTTTACATATTGTAGGCAAAAGTGTGGCTTTCCCTCAGTACTTTTTAAAACTGTCAGATATTTCAGGTTAGCCATGCTAATACATAACTTAGTCTCCGTTTCAGAGGTTGTCTTAAAATATTTGAGTTTTTAAAGAATTTGTAAAAATATTGGAATACTTACTTTAAGATGCATTGAAAAATAATTCACCATTACTTTCTATTGTTTCCATTGAGACTGCTGGGCTGAGCATATTTCAAACACAGGGCACTCTAGTTGGGCCTCTTGGCAAAGACATTCTATTTTTGTAAACTTCATCTTCTGGAGATAATGATAACATTTTTTACTCTCTATATTCACTGTCTTCTTAATAATATTTCCACAGGGGAGCTTTTTATACCTTCATCAGGGTACAGTAAAAATGCTGCTCTGTGTAAAAGGATTATGACGGTGTATAGATTTTCACTGTCAGACACCTTCCTTTGGGTAAATATTTATGTGAAATGAGGCACTGAATTTAAAATAGTCCCAAAGAAGCTGCATACTCTCCTTGACAACAACAACAAAGAAGTTTGTGTGTGCACAGTTGGTTTAGCCGTGTCTGGCATAGGAAAATAAAGACAAAAATACACTTTGGTCCTGTAATATTTATAGCATTGCCAGTTTAACTGTCGTGCCCTATTTAGGAATATTTTTTGAGTGAGCTTTATTTTAATATCCAAGAACACGGTCTTAAGTTGCTGAGTGACGCCCACGCTAACCGCAGAAGACAACGAAGTACTTGCGTGCTGTTCTGTGAAGGACGAAGAGGGAACTTGCTTTGGTAGAATCTTCCTAAATTCTTGCATACCCCAACAAAGAAGACGTTGCTAACAATGAGGTAGCCACTTGGAAATGCTGTGTTAGGGTTTATAGGCTTTTGTAAGAAACATTGTCTTTATGAGTTTATAAGTGAGAAAGGCAAGAGATTCCATTTTGTAATTCTGAGTAATGCCTGTCCACATATGGCCGCAACTTGTGTGTGTGGTGCTCCTATTATTAGAGAATGAGCCAGTTCACATAGTGCTCATATTCCAGGTAACTGCAAGTGAAGCTAAAATGCATAATTACTTTAACATTTTGTATCTTTCTAAAATGTAGATAATCTTCACTTTAAAAACTAAAAACTAAAAATAATTGCCATCATATTATAAATCTATTAAAAGTTTATGTATACCGCCTGACTTCCCTAATAGAGTAATCTGTCATGGTTTAAGGTCCTTAGAGATTCAGTGTTCTCCAACAAATACCACTTTTTGAACTGTGCTGTATTAAACTGTGTGAATATGTTGGCCTTGGCACTAAAGGGCACTAGAGTGCCACACACAAAGTATTTTAGCCTTTTCTGTCTTTTCTCTCTCTTTTTTTTTTGAGATGGAGTCTTGCTCTGTTGCCAGGTTGGAGTGCAGTGGCATAATCTTGGCTCACTGTACCCTCCACCTCCTTGTTCAAGCAATTCTCCTGCCTCAGCCTCCCGAGTAGCTGGGACTAAAGGCATGTGCCACCACGCCCGGCTAATTTTTGTATTTTTAGTAGAGACAGGGTTTCACCATGTTGGCCAGGATGGTCTCGATCGCTTGACCTAGTGATCCACCCTCCTCGGCCTCCCAAAGTGCTGGAATTACGTGGGTGAGCCACTGCACCCGGCCGCCTTTTCTCTCTTTTAAGCTCTCAGTGTTGCTGTCAGTGTGTGTGAGCATGTGCTCTTCTCGTTCTGTCTTCCCTCCCCTCTAATATTCTATTTCTAAACACCTGTGGGTTAGAAAACATATTATAATTACTTCTGAAATAAGAGTAAACCATTTTCAACTGATTACTGAAAGAACTGCCTTACAACTTGTGAAAGCATGCAAACTTTTATTTTTTTCATTCATTTGACAAATATGTACTGAATACCTGCTATCTGCTTGTTATTGGACTGAGGAGATGGTGGTGAGAAAACTGGTCCCTGCCGTTGAGGGAGACATTTGTATGATGTGATCAGTGCTGTAACTGAGGAGGGACCTTCACCTCTGCCTGGGAGTAATTAGGGAAAGCACCACAAAAGAGGCAGTGCTTGGGGCTGAGTGTTCAACAAAGACACTGGACAGGATGGTTTTCCACATGATGTAGGAGACACTGACAGAGTGAGGCTGGGAGGAAGTGGAGGAATGAGAGCATTCCAGGCAATGCTTTTTCTCCTGCCTCTCTCCTGTCACCTCCATCTCGCTCTGGTTTGAGGACTCCTCTTGTTCCTGTTGATTCATGTTGGTGCTCCTCCGGGTTCTGCCCTGGACTCTCCCCTTGTCATTCAGTTCCCTCTTTCAGGGTCATCGCATAGCTGCTGTTACTGTTCCTTATAAGTGAGTTTAAAATCACTAGGACATAATTTGTAAATGTTCTACTCGTAGATCATCTCTTTTCCCTGCTCCAGAGCAGCACATCCAACTGAGTATTGGACATATAGACTTTCATGTCTACCTCAAGTTCAACCTTCCCCCCAGATTAGATGTTCTTCCTGGGTTCCTTGTCTCAATGAAAGACGCTACTAGACATACCTAGTCAGGTTTTTGAGCCAGAAACCTTGACTTCTTGCTTTCTCCTCCTCCCTTTCAATTCATCGGCTCTGCTTAGTTCCTTGTCTTGGACATCTTTCCAGTTTGTCATGTTCTGTTCATTCCCAGTCACCAGCTTCATTCAGGACACTGTCAATGTTTTCCTCCTTTGCTTCACTAGTCCACTAACTGGTATCTGTCCAGTTCTTTCCCTACAATGCAATCAGAAGGATCTTCCTAATAAGACAGATCAAACCTGACCACCTGAATCAAATACTTACTGGCTTCCAATTGCCTTCAAGATAAACACTCTAAATGAATCTGCCCTTCCAGTCTCCCACTGCAACTTGCCTATACCAGGCCATTTGTGCATTTTTTATCCCTGGATGAAATTTATTTCCCATGCATTCACTTTACTGACTCTAATCCTTCCTCAGGGAAGCTTTTCTAGCCCCTCTGACTGGGATAGGGTCCCCTTTCTGTATGCTTCTTGTCTCAATGATTTTAATTTATAGAGGTGACTGAGTGATAACATGAAGAGGCAGAGGCTCAAGTCATTAGGGTTTTTATGACTTACATTTCCCTCCATGAAGACCACATGGGGAAACACCAAGTGCCCTTCAGAAAGCAAAAAAGAATAAAGAGAAGGCAGAGGCCACTGCCTTTATTGTATTTCCTATGGGAAAGGCAAGGCAATGGAGACAAAACAGTTTAGGGTTGGTCAGTTTGAATAATTCTGGCAGGCTTTGGAACATAGGAGCTGGTTGGCTGGGTTTCTAGGACTGTGTTGATTTAGGGCAGGAAATACTGGCTTGGTGTGTGATAGATAAAGGAAGTGGTTAGGGAGATGGACTCACAAATGCTTGGTTTACATAGGAAAGGAATACTGGAAGGCAATTGTTTATCGTATTAGGAATTAAGTAGCTCTGGGAGGGACAGTCTCTCCCCAGCCCCCAGACCTTTCTATTCAATCAAAATATAAAATACAGAAAATAACGAAAACATGATTAATAAATGCACTACCCTACCACCTATTGGGGCAAGGTACGTATCTCACTATATTGTAGCACATGTCTCAAATTTGCTACCTTGTTTCTTGAAAGCAGGCATCTGTCTATCTTGTTCACCACGGTAACCTCACTGCCCAGCATGGAGTCTCTGGCAATTGGTATATGCTCAGTAAATACTGATGGAATGAAAGAATGAATGGACAACTTTCTATCTTGCATATACAGTTTGTGTTCCACCTGGAAATCACAATTTTTTTTCCTGAATTTAGATTTTGCTATATCAATTAATTAATGAAAACATATTTTCATTTACTTTAAATGTGAGGGTTTTCTTTTTTCTTTCAAAGTTTAATCTGACTCGGCAGCATAATGTATTAGTTAAAACCCTATAACAAGAATGACTCATCTCTAAGTCTCTGTGTCAGCCAATAGTTCTTTACTAGGGATGGTGTTGCCACAGGGGACATTTGGCAATGTCCAGAGACATTTTGGTTGTCACAACTGGCATCTAGTGCACAGAAGCCTGAGATGCTGAGAAACTTCCTCCATTATACAGGACAGCTCCCTTAACAAAGAATTATCTAATCTAAAATGTCAGTTGGCTGGGTGCAGAGGCTCACATCTGTAATCCCAACACTTTGGGAGGCTGAGGTGGGTGGATCACTTGACGTCAGGAGTTGGAGACCAGCCTGGCCAACATAGCAAAACCCTGTCGATACTAAAAATACAAAAATTAGCTGGGCATCATGGCATGCACCTGTAATATTAGCTACTTGGGAGGCTGAGGCAGGAGAATTGCTTGAACCTGGGAGGCACAGTTTGCAGTGAACCAAGATTGTGCCACTCCATTCCAGCCTGGGTGACAGAGATTCCATCTCAAAAAAAAAAAAAAAAAGTCAATAGTGCTGAAGTTAAAAAAAAACCCTTTATTAAAGGATGATGTTTGACAAGTTTACCTAAAAAGACCTCACACAACCAACTATGTCTCCAGACTCCTCCAGGAAGCAAGTACAAGGTAACTTGCCGATAATCTTAGAAGTAAAGACAGCAGCCCTAAGGGGAAAGTAATTCTCAGAGGAGGACACATAGCAAGCTACAAGAGAGGATCTCAGTATCTGAGCAAATAACTAAGTGGATTAAGACGTATAATGACAATGCTGAAGTCAGGGTTTAGCATGAGAACCGAAATCATAGGCTTTTAGCTGACAGTTAAGAAGTATGACTAATTTAACGTAAGTGATGTGGAGGAAGGGAACAATTTATAGAATTTATAACTTAAAAGTTGCTCTCTTTAAAATTTGAGTTGTTTTCTCAAAAACAACTGCCGTTGATCAAAGAGTTGCTGTCACATCTTTTTGGAACGGTCTTTATGTGTCATATTCTTTTGAATATCATCAGTGGTGCAAAATATTACCCTCTGAGGCAGGAATTTGGTTTTAGGAAAAAATTAAATTATTTGAACCTATATGAGGTGAATAAGGAAAGTCATCCATGCTTCCAATGCCATTTTCATAAAAATTGAGGACTGGCTATAAATTGAGTAAATCTGACTCTAAAGGCAATTCTAAAAGGAGTGTTAGAACTTTCTTACGCTGGGCCAGGTGTGGTGATTCATGCCTGAAATCCCAGCACTTTGGGAGGCTAAGGTGGGAGGATCACAAGGTCAGGAATTCGAGACCAGCCTGGCCAACATGGTGAAACCCTGTCTCTACTAAAAATAAAAAAATTTGCTGGGCATGGTGGCAGGCACCTGTAATGTAATCCCAGCTACTTGGGAGGCTGAGGCAGGAGAATCGCATGAACCTGGGAGGTGGAGGTTACAGTGATCTGAGATCACACCATTGCACTCCAGCCTGGGCCACAGGGTGAGATTCTGCCTCAAAAAACAAAAACAAACACAACTCTCTTATGCCAAATCAACATCATTGTGCTAACTGTGTACCTCTCAATATGAGCGTTTTCAGGAGAAACACTCATATTGAGGTGTGAATGTTAGCAAAACATTACTTGACAGTCATGTTTTTTTCAGTGCTACACACGTGTGTTTGTATACAACCAAATTTCTGCTAAAATACTTAGTAAAGATATTATCGTGCTTTTTATATATTAAAGTGTAATTTCTAAGCTGTGATACTACCCTTCAAAAATCTGGGAATTCCTAGATTAGGCAAGAATTTTATCCTTAAAGTCTTTTCTTTGATGTCAGCTTTACTTTGACCACATAGGCTTAATCTAAGATGGCTTTGTCATGTCACATCAAGTGCACGTTAAGTGTACTTGAGATAGATTAGTATTATAAAAGGAGAATTAATACAATAATGCTACCAGTCTACTCCCAGGAGACTACCAGTTCATTGCAGTTTGCCTGGAACTGTCCTGGTGCTAAAACTGAAAGTCATACATCTTGGGGAACGCTTTAGTCCTGGTCAAATCAAGTTACCCCATCGCCAGTTTCTTAGCTAACTCCTTAATTATTTTTGGAATATCTACAGTGAAAACAAAGCAATGGCTCCACCAAAAGAAATAAAAGAAATGGACATATCCATATTGGGAGTAGTAGAACAACTTGAGTCAAACAGCAACCAATATCAGCCAAAACTAAGTGAAGCCAGTCACTGACTGTTACACTGATTCAAACTAGAGTTATGTTATGGCGATGGTTCAGGCCGTGTTTCACCAACTAATAACAACAACAACAACAAAAAACTGATAATAACATAACTTTTAAAACTTTAATCCATCATGTGTAGAATGTTTGTTTCAGTTCTCCTAGGAGAAATATTTTGACAATTAATATCTTTGCACAAGGAAATAACTGCCTTATGTAGTTTTTCAATGGCTTGGTACGATGTATCCAACAATTTTATACAATGCCTGAAAAATACCCAGTGGTGGAGTTAGCTGAAAGTTAACAATTAAAATATACCATTAATCAGGGGCTAGTGTTATACAGATAGGAGAGGGGATGGTGTGGAGTTTAAGCCCCGGAGTCAGGATCTGTGTTGACATCCTATCTTACCACTGACTTGTGCATGACCTTGGACTAGTTGTTGGCCTCTCTGAACCTCAGCTTCTTAATAAAACTTGCAACATGCATGATTATGGTATTTATCTTCTGGCGTTGCTGTTTATTAAATGGTAATAAAGTACAGTACTTAATGCTGTGCCAAGCATAAACACTCAATAAATGTGAGCCATTAATATTTGTACCTACCAAAAGTTTCTAGAATAGTATTTTCTGACAATATTTCAGAATCATGTTGGCTTTTAAATTTCTTTCCTAACCACCAGTATTCTTTGCAGAGGATCATGTTTTTAAAAATATACGAAGAATACAAAGAATTCTGATACAGGATGTGTAACTATATCAGTCTAATTGCCGAAGATTAATACAATATTACTTTAAAAAGAGTTGGCAGAAAAAAATTATTCATGACATACGACCCTTTGCAAATGCCCCAAATCAGAATGAGTTAAAGAAAAAAACACACCTAACTATATCTCAGGCAGGTGACACTGAAACATATCTTACTTTGGACAAGAAAGTGAGGTGTATTTTTTATGTCTATTGAGATAAAAATGCTTGAAACCAAGACATGACATCCCAGGATAATTGATATGCAGGTTTCAAAAATCAAGATGATTTGCCCAGAATTGTCCTATATATTTATTTCCTAAAGTTTCATAACACAACATACCTACCTCAAAACTAGGGTACTACATACATGTAGTCAAAAAAGCCAACAATTTGGTCCTCAAAAGTTTTTCTCATAGCTGCCTTGATGGCAGATATTTGACTAAATAACACTTTCTTTAACACTATTAGGAAAATACCTGGAAAAAGCAAGATGATATAACTGTAGGATATTGTGAATCAAGGAATGTTGGCTTCACATGGTCGTCTAACCAGAGGCAGATTGAAAGAAAAGAAAGAGGGAGGAGGATTTTCATCTAAGAAGTTCCTCACATAAAATAATATAAGTAGGTCCAGATGCCATAACCTTAAAAATATGTATCCTACTGTAATGTATATGGTTTTATTTTCTGTGTGAGACATGACTTTAAAGTTTAGGAAGAAAGGTAAGGAAGGCATCAGTCAAAATCAACACTCTTGCCAAAACGAGGGCTCAGGATGTGCTGTTTCGTGACCTCCTGTGCTATTTTGAATACAGCTGGCTGATGATTAGGAAAGACCAGTGATGTTCTTGCTCTTTGTGTAACCGTTTTAGAAATCTGCCACCCAAAAAAGAATGGAACAACTCTTGAAGGATTCCACAGTCTGGCGATCAGACCATGGGCAGCCTCTGCTTTCCTCTGACAGCCCTACACATCATTCGCTCGTTCTCTGCTCTATTCTAAATATAACATGGAAGCAATAACTGATGATCCCTTTTATGTCCTTTACTTTTTAGAATTGGTTTTGATTAATATTGTTAGAGATTGTAAAGTCCTAAAAAGTTACAGTAAAGTACTTTAGTGTCCTTATGATTTCACTCTAACATTTCAAATCCAAGATACAATAATTTAGCATGTCCTCTTTTCTAAATGTCTTATGTAAAGTGTTTGAGAGAATGCTTTGTGTGTTGTAAGAGTGAAATTAATAAAGGCTTCTTCCCTGTAGAAATTAGTGTCGATAAAAGAAATATATTTAGGTTTGGACTTTTGGGGCAAGCCCTTGGAGTTGACCAGTTGTTTCACTGAACTGATTAGTTGTGTTGCTTTCAGGAAGTCACAGTTGCTTTTATGTGACTTTGTGAAGTCACGGCTAAAATTTTTGAGCCAAATTCTCTTCCTAATCTGTTGTATCAAAATGAATATTTCATTGGTGTTTTATGTTATACAAGAGATTACATTGTTGCTTGGCTTTAAGTCAGCTGAATTCATCTTAAAGCATTTAGAATTCTGTGACCTTCAGAATTTCTCATGATACACTTCTCTGTCATCTCTGTACTATCTCTTTTACAGCCTGATAGAGAAATGGTTTACATCAGGCACAATGTATATTTGAACAACAGTTCATGAGCAGAGTTACATTACCTTTTATGGGCAGTGAAACACATAATGTGGCACAGCCTTCCCCTTAAGCTCCATAGCAAATGGGACACGGCACTTTGTTTTTATGCCTGGATTCCCATACAATATTATTTTCTAAGTATGTTCATGTCAACAGCCTGAGCCTTATTTAAAGCAGCATTTCCTCTTGAAGTGCAGAGGAGGAGAATGACCTTCAGTTCCAGTCCTCTTAAGTTTGATTAAAGCCACCTGCAATAAGTTTATTGCCTTGAACTCTGCTGTTTATCCTCTGTCATCTTCAGCCCTCTTCCTCTCCCTGTTGGGACAGAATTGGTATTATATTAATAAAATCTGGCCCAGGAGAGGTAATCATCACACTTCTGCTTTAGAATCGATTATCTTGTTAAAAGGCCATTTTGAACCATATGTAAAATTAAATCAACAATGAGAACAACTTAAGAAAATGGGGCAGTTTAATTCTGGCATATGCTTTCACAACGCTGTGTGTGTGTCTATGTAATATGTGTATGTACACATATTATAAATTATAAATAATATATGCCTACATATAAGCTTTTAGGGTAATGTAGCTCAAAATTGACATGATTTAAATAATAATGAGTAGACTGGATACCATTATCAGTATTGTCCAAATGACTCCCATTGCTTAATGCCACCTTAATTTTGGGGATCTGATTAATGTTTGATATTTCCAGGAAAGCAGAAAGAATATTAAATGTCCATAATGATCCAAAAGGAAACTTCTTTGTTTAGTTAATTCTGTAAGAAAAAGGAAAAAAAGACACTTATTTTCCCTCTCTATAATTTTTGTAGCTAGAGGTCTAAAATGTTTAGTGTTGCACTCTGATTTCATATTTCCAATAGTGGTTTTTAAAAGATGAAAATTTTAAATTAGTTGATTGCACTAATAGGATCTGGGTTGTTGACATTTTGGTTCACAGAAACAGAATGAAGAACCAATTAACCAAGTATAGGATAAAAATCAGCAGTAGGACTAAAATTTCCATTTTCTTAAGGAAGAAAAGAAGCAGATGCTCAAGAATCATGTTTTTACCACAGGGTTTCTCACACTTCAGTGCACACTAGAACTGCCAGGTGAAGGGACTTATCAAGCCACACATCATTGCCCCCACCCTGCATTTCAGATTCATCAGGTCTGGGCGAAGGTCCAATAATTTACATTTTTGATACTATGGGCCAGAGACCACACTTTGAGAACTACAGTTTGACCAAAACTGGCCGTCCCAGGATCAGAGTGCAAACTGAAGGCTCTGGTCAGTATGCTTAACCCCAGGTAACATCGATCTGCCAACTGCAAGATGGAAAGGGGCTCTTTCTCCTTCCAACAGCATCGTCCTGGAATTACTATCTTTGCTCACTTTCTGTTTTTATTCCAGAAATACTTTCTGCATAATCATTTTCTGAGTCTACATGGGGAATCCGTGTAAATATACAAGTTTTCATTATAGCTTGAAAGAATCGCTGCCTATCAATTTACATTACTTAATGAAGGGAAATTACAAACCCAGCATTTCACTTTATTTGGTGTCTTTGTTTTATGTTGTTATAAAGGAATACCTGAGGCTGAGTAATTAATAAAGAAAAGAGGTTGATTTGGCTCACAGTTCTGCAGGCTGTACAAGAAGTGTAGCACCAGCATCTACTTCTGGTGAGGACCTTAGGAAGCTTTCAAACGTGGTGGAAGGGGAAGGGGAGCAGGCATCAATTGCAAGAGAGAAAGAGAGAAGGAAGGGGTGTCACGCTTTTTTAAATAACCAGCTCTCACGTGAACCGATAGAGCAAGAACTGACTCATGACTGTAGGGAGGGCACCAAGTCATTCACAAGTGATTCGTTCCCATGATCCAGACACCTCCCACTAGGCCCCACCTCCAACTGGGGATTAAATTTCAATATGAGATTTGGAGGGGACAGATACCCCAATGATATCACTTGGTTAACTTTTCATGGGCTTAAAGCATTAACTGTGCAGTTAGAGTTGCTCCTCTGTGCTCAGTGGTGGAGGATCTTTCTTGATCTAACCCACTGGAGGATTTTAGAATAAGAAAGCCTAGGGCCTTCTTGTAGACAAATGAAAATCTCTGAGTAGGGCCTTGGAATTTAAAAGCTTTCCAGGTAGTTCTAATGTGTAGCCAAGAACCACTGGCAAACCAAAGATGCTTTGTCAATGGGGGTGATATGTCCCCCCAAGAGCATGAAAGTTGATGTGAGGGTGGTGAAAAAATTGTAGCAATGATAATGGTTCATGGACCTCTAAAGGGCCACAGTAGATAAATGGGATATGGCAGATCTGAAGCATTTGCATTTCATGGTGGGGTAGGGGCAGGAGATTATTAGAAAAACAAATGTCTAACAAGACACCCTAGGAAGTAATAATGAAAAAAATGTTTTAAAACACTAACCTAACCCTATGAAGTTGCTGCTATGGTTTTTGGTATTCCAATTTCCTTCCAATATGCAAATCTAGTTGAATGCTTTTACAGGTATTGGTAGAGAAAAATAACATCTTTCAATTCTGTTTCGACGAGGTGTGGTGACTCATGCCTATAATCCCAGCACTTTGGGAAGCCCAGATGAGCAGATCACTTGAGGTCAGGAGTTCCAGATCAGCCTGGTCAACATGGTGAAACCCCGTCTCTACTAAAAAAAAAATAGCAAAATTAGCTGGGTGTGGTGGCACATGCCTATAATCCCAGATACTCAAGAGGCTGAGGCAGGAGAGTCACTTGAACCCAGGAGGTGGAGGTTGCAGTGAGCCAAGATCAAGCCACTGCACTCCAGCCTGGAGGACAGAGCAAGACTCCATCTCAAAAGATAAATAAAATAAAATAAAATAAATTATATTACATGTTTATCACTGAACTAGGGGCTTATACACGTTATCAAGTGGATTCCTCATTACCCTGCACTTTTTCTTCAGAATACAAATCACAATTTTAATTAGTTTTACTTGATTCTTGTTTCAACTCAATTTTCAAAATAATTTATAATGAAAGTTACTGTCTTTATGAAGCTTACAAAAAATTCCATTTGAAGTTATAAGGCCACCAGGTAGCTTTAAATTGCTTGCACTTTAAATAATTATCAGATATGTTTAGCCAAGTTTGAAAAAGATGACATTCTGTTAAAAGAAATTACAATAGAAAACAACTGTTACATTCCATTCTCAATAACACTATTTTTCTAAAGAATTTTGGAAAACCATCACCTCATTAATTTGTAATAAAATAGTTTTAGCATATAACCGCCACAAAAAGAAGAGTATATTAAAATACCAATGGTTGTGGATAATCTTTTGCAAGGATATAGTTTTGTTTTAAAATGTATCTGGGATGTTGTTTTGTTCAGTTATAGCAAGGTCAACAGATCAAGAGACGATTGCCATTGAAAAGATAGTTTGCTACTCATAGTTCCCAAGGATGGGGTCACATATGACAACCCAGGGAAACACCAGGGTCAGTCAGAAGCAGAAGCAGAGAGGGAAAGGTGTGGGCAAGAGCCTGTACCATGGTTTCTACAGGAAGAAATGGGCCAGGCAAGGTGAGTAGCTAAGTAGGTTTAGGATTTGATAATTTGAATAATTTGGCAGGTTCTGGGTTATAATAATTTTGGCAGATTCTGGGTTTTATATATACCAGCTGTCTGGTACCTGGTGCTAGGGTGACTAGGACAGAGGAATATTAATTCTTGGAGTGTCAGAGCCAGATAGACGAGGCAGTGGGAGCGTGGACTCAGGATTGGTTGGTTTACTTAAAAGGTGTGCTCACAGGCAAGTGTACTATCTCTAGGAATTAGCTAAGCCTTGGAAGGTCAGTCTTTCCCTCATTAGTGAAGTCCCACATGCCAGAGCATAAGAGTACAGAAAATAATAGTTAATACAAGGTTGAGTCTCAGAAATTCAGATCCGTAAACTTGATTGGTTGTGAAAAAGGAGAAAGCTATCCAAATGTCATGAAAAAATACAACTAGGCACAATGAAGTCTGGTCCATTTCTACACAATCAAGTGTAAAGTTACTATAGTCTTCATGCCATTGTATACCTATGTCAAGAGAAATCACTTATCCTAAAAGGTGAAACTTGTTGGTGAGGCGTGGGGGGGAGGTGGAGGCAGGATTTTATTGACATTATGGTCTTGGTATTTACATCTCCTGTCTTTCTCTGTGTGCTTGGTCTATACAGACACAGTGTGTCACTAATAGGAGTTTAGATGCTTTCTATGACCACAGATTGTGCTGCTAAAAAGACCACAGTTCTGGAGGCTAAGAAGTCCAAGATCAAGGTGCCAGCAGGTATCTGTCTGGGGAGGGCCCAGTCTCTGCTTCCAAGATGCTGCCTTGTTGCTGCGTCCTCTGGAGGGGGAGAATACTGTGTCCTCATATGGGATGAAAAGGGAGAACTGGTCCCCTCCAGCCCTTACATAGAGTCACTAATCCCACTCATGAGAGCTCTGTCCTCATGACTTAGTCACTGCCTAAAGGGCCTACCTCTTAATTACAATCACACTGGCAATTAAGTTTAGACACATATGTTTTGGAGGACATTCAGACCATAGCACCAGATGATGCCAGTGCATGAATAAACAGCAACTTTGTTGGGACCCAAGGGCAAAAATCTATAGTTTCAAAAAGTACGAAGAGTTTATCATTGTTGTAGTTGTTATTTTTACTGCTCAACAAAATGAATACAGCATTGTATCCTAAAAAAAAAAAATATAAATTTTATAGTAAAATAGGTCATGGCTGAAAATGTAATCCGGTATTTAGTACTAGCATGTTACCTTCCTAAACATGAATTTTTTCATAATAAATTCATGTTACAATATCATCCTTGAGACTAGAAACAAATTGAAAAACATAGGAAGCAGATGAAGTTTAAAATATAAACAAAAAAAAACTAAAGCTGAATTTGAGGATGTGGCTAAGATGTGTAACCACAATTAACTTCTTAATATTTCATCCCAGAATTAAATTTCTCCCCCCAGTCTCAGGCAAAGGAGAGAGCCTACTCTTCTAAATATAGCTGAGAACACATCCCACGTAAGGGGTCTTAAAAGGAACTGACCTGAGCTAGGCTTTCTCAGTCCTTTCTCTTAGTCTCAACAATCAGGCAAGGCAATTATCCTCGATCTTGAAGAGTGAGTGAAGAGTGATGAGAGAAGTGCATAGTCCTCAACCTCCCAGCTCTGGAATAATTAGAAGCAGGGACTGGAAATCCCCCTACACTACTTTGAAGATTATTGTGAAGATCAGTTACGGACTGTATATACAATCTGTCTATCCACAGCAATAGGCATTTTTCAATGGAAAGAGATAGTTAAATTCATCAAGACTTCATTTACTACATATGTATTCTTCCTTCTTCTGATAATGAAATTTCTTTTTTAATTTTTTCCATATCTAAGAGTAAACTTTTTAATTTATGAGAAGGGATGTTCTGTATTAATTCAAGTTACTTGTAATTATGTATTTTGAGTTAACTCTAATTAATTTTACATACAATTCTCAAATTTCATTCTAGTAAGACAGGTAAAATTGGTAAAAATACCAGAAATAATATAATATCAAACTGTAAACATGAATATTATATTTTACTATTTCAATTGTTATTGTAGGTATTTTAGTTGATCACATTGGATGGTAGTAGGTACTTCATCTTTCTAGATAGAACAATTTATCACATTTGTTCAAAAGTGAGGCTTTTCTGTCTCAGCAATGATACTAATATATGTTATTTATTAAGAGCTTTATGCAACAGACAGTGTGCTGGTGCTTTACAAAAGTTTATTTCTGATAGTATAACAACCCTGGAAGGAATTATTATGGTACCAATTTTGTAAAGGAGAAAACTGAAGGTCAGAGAGATAGAGTAATTTTTAAAAAATTATATAGAATCAGAGTGGAAGAGTCAGGATTCTAACCCAGAATTCTGCAAATTCTTTCCTTTAAATATGTCTTTCTGCCTTCCTGCAGGAAAATTTAATGTGAAAAGAAAGAAAACAAAGTTGTAGTTCCATTAGTGTAACTAACAGAAGTGACTTTGGAACTTCACTGATTGAAGTATATAAGGGACAGGAAGACAACCCTTTCTTAAAGGCTCGGTATTAGTTGAAACACATCTTCAGCTAAATTGTTTAGTAGATTCATCTAAACTATGTTGAGAGCTTAGAGAACAATAAAGTTTTCCTGCATTGCTTCTAATTTGATGCTTTTAATGAGCACACCATTGTTTTCATGGTTTCATGATACCGTGAACTTCTCCCTTCATAGTCTCCGTCACAATTGCAAATTATTTGCTGAAGTTTGTGTCAGATTCTAACCCCTGAGCAGAGCAGTGATGACTTTGTCTTATCACTATATCCCCCACTGCCCAGTGCAGGGGATAGGATAGGTGCTCATTACATATCCATTGACTATTTGAATGAGTTAATGACTAAAGGCATAGGGTTCTCAGAAATGAGTGGCAGAGGTATTATCAACTTCAGGCAAGAAAAGGAGAGACTCTGCAGTACTCAAATTTTCTCGAAACTTTTTTTTTGACAATCAAAAATTACTTAGAATTGCATACACTATGAGGCTTTCAACACTTTGTACCATATGGAAATATCTATTATATTTTCATAATTTGCATGTGTAACTGCAAAATCACAATGCTTATTTTAGATTCGTAGGAATTAATGTAGATTCCCAAGGATCACCAATGTGAAGCTCATAAGACCATAAAATCAGGCATTGATGAGCTCCAGGGAGCATAAAGGATATTGATCTCTCTTGGTTCTCTCCAGTGAACTCCTCTCAAACAAACTGGACCTTCTGAGCTTGGTGAGGAATGGATCAGAATGCAAAAAAAAGTGGAGCAAAATCCATGCCATGCACTTTCTCTTCCTCTACCCCAGAAGGCCATGATTCCTGCAGGTCCTTGACTATCTCCACCCTCTTGATATTTAGCACATGTCTGTCTACGTGGGACTGCTCCCTCCTCAAGTTTTGCACCTAACTTCTCCGTGGCATTTGCAATTGCTTATCTCTTCTTCACATATAGGTTTCATGATATAGTACAGTTATTATATTACAAAGCTGTTTTTTAAAAGATTTAAATATATGGGTTCTCATGTAATATTTTGTAGTCTGTGTATCTTTAAAACAAAAAGTCACTTAAAACACTGACAATTTGCCTACAAATGTGCCTTTAATATCTCCTTTATTTAAGAGTGCTTTTTCTTTCTTTTTTTTTCTCTCTTCCTTTTTTTCTCTAACTCCAGAAAGATTATTCATGGGAAAAGTCCTAGAGCCTGCTTCAAAACTACACACAAATGTAATACAAAGCCCCCTTTCATATAGGCTCAGCATTGCCATCTAGGGACTATGTAGGTCTCAAGTGTCAAAGGATGTTCAACCAAAAATGGGCATTTCTGTTTTAGGCAAAGTCTTGACTGAAAATAAGTCTGCTGCCCATGCTGGAGCCACACTAGGCATAATTCAGGCATAAAACTGAGCCACAGGGAGAAAAATGCTTATTTGTATGCTTGAAACAGATGATATTTTTACATTCTCCAAACTGACTGGTTAGTTGATCAACTATCCTTCTGTATATATAGATTTATCTGAAAAACCATTGTCTAATATGGTTTTATCTTTCTCGCTTTCTGTCTATATAGCTATATACAGGGGAGTCTGTGAGGGAGAAGAATAGCTAGGATTTACGAAGTTCTTTATGTTCCAACACTGTACTAAGCACTTTACACACATTAACTTATTTAATCCTCAAAGTAAGTATATAAGAGAGGCATAATAGTATCCCCATTTTTATAAAATAGGAAATTGAGGCATAGTAAAATACATTGCCCAAGTCCAGACAGGTAGTAAGCAATGACTTACACCAGATTCCACGCTTTTTTTTTTTTTTTTTGTGACAGAGTCTCACTCTGTCACCCAGGCTGTGGTGCAGTGGTGCAATGTCAGCTCACTGCAACCTCTGCCTCCTGGGTTGAAGTGATTCTCCTGACTCAGCCTCCCGAGTAGCTGGGATTACCACCACACTTGGCTAACTTTTGTATTTTTAGTAGTGATGGGTTTCATTATGTTGGTCAGGCTGGTCTCGAACTCCTGGCCTCAAGTGACTGACTTGCCTGGGCCTCCCAAAGTGCTGGGATTACAGGCATGAGCCACCGCACCCAGCCAGATTCAGATACCATGCCTTTTAACAACATACCAAACTGCTTCTAGCCTCAGAGAAAGTGAAACATAATGGGAAATCTAAATAGACAAAATAATTCAGCAATATGAAATGTCCTACAATATTATGTACTTAGATGACGCATGGCCTCTGAGACAGCAATAGCTGCAGATATCGAGTATACATTTCCCCTGCCTGTTTTACTGTGGACTGGGGCAATCAGGGGAAGCTTCTTAGAAGGAAAAGTACTGAACTGGGCCTTCTAAAGTGGCAGAGTTGGATGAGAGAAGTAGAGGATAGAAGGCATTCTCAGCAGGAAGAAAGGTTTGAGCCGAAATATACAAAGCATTATAGTAGGGGATAGTGGGAAGACAAGTTTGCCCAGAGCAACAGTCTCAAGTAGAGAAAAGTAGATATATTTAGAAAAGTTGCTTAAATCCAGATGTTACGATGATGTGACTCTCAGGCAAAGAATGTAGACTTCATTTCATAGACAAAGCAGAGTTATCTTAAGAGGTCAAGAACAAGAGTGGGAAAGTGAGAAAAAATGTTTGGGAGAATATTAATCTGGCAACTGAGTGCAAGAGAAATAAAGGGTAGCAAAAAGGAAGCAGAGCCTTACCTGGAAATTGGTGCATTTTTCACTATAAGGGGCTAGAATTTAATGCATATGTGTTAAATAAATAAAAATGAAGGCATCAGTCCTAAAAATATTGCTTACAGGTTGTCTGAATGGTTATGAAAACCTAAGGGAAAACATCAAAGATTATTTCAAAAATGTTAAGCCTGGGTAACAGTAAGATGGAATCCAAATAAAAAGTAGATACAAACTGGAAATAAGAAGAGAGATTGGGGTTTTGAAGACGCTGATTTAGAAGTAATCATCGTAAATAAGGACTCATTTTAAAGAGAAACTGGGGAACTGATATAACCTTAGGTAATGTCCTGTGTGAAGAGTGTAAAGAAAAGTCTGCAGAAGAAACTGGAAGGACACTAAAACTACAGTCTGTGGGGAACTGGGATAGCATAAGCTTCATGAGTGTCAACGAAGGAAATGGTTTCAAGGTAAAACTATTGTGGTCAAAGTTCCAAAAGTTGCAGGGAGGAAAAGGAGAATGAGAACATAGAAAAAGGTAATTGAATCTGCAAACTTGAATTACATAGCATATACATAAGTAGTCGTAACTTTACTCATTTAACTGTAATTATTTTTATCAAAATCAGAATCATTTCCTATTGGGTAAATCAATTACTCCTTATTCTTAGCCAGCCAATCAATCAACAATGCTTATCAAGCAGTCACTATATTCAGAATACAAGAGGAAGAAAGCTTGGTGGGAGTGGGGGAGGTAAGTGTAACACACAGTAAAATAAAATGGTCTCTGAACAGTAGAGCTTGGGTGACTTTCACTCTGATATCCTTTTCTTTAGGTACATGGAGAATAGAGGCAAAAAGGTGACATAGTGGCTGGGTGCAGTGGCTCATGCCTGTAATCCCAGCACTTTGGGAGGCCGAGATGCGCAGATCACTTGAGGTCAGGAGGTCGAGACCAGCCTGGCCAACATCGTGAAACTTCATCTCTACTAAAAATACAAAAATTAGCCAGATGTAGTGACAGGTGCCTATAATCCCAGCTATTCGGGATGCTGAGGCAGGAGAATCACTTGAACCTAGGAGGCGGAGGTTGCAGTGAGCCAAGATTGCACCACTGCACTCCAGCCTGGCGACAGAGTGAGACTCCATCTCAAAAAAAAAAAAAAAAAAAAGGGTGAATGCTGATAAGAAGCTATGGACTTGCATTATAAATCCCAAGGGTGCACTGGCAAATCTGATTCATATAATGGATCTTTGAAACTTGGGTCTTTGTTTGGAAAAGCCATTCCCCACAAACACAGGAGGTTCCTCCCGAAGGAAGTTCTCTATGATCTTCCATCGCAGGGACCTACTGAATACGTCTGATTTGCAAGAGCTCGTGAGTATTAGTTAAGAGAAGAGGTAAGCTAGGTTCTGTTAACACACCCACCCATGCAACTGGGGACTATGTTGCACATCTCACTGGTCTTTGGCCAGTATGACTAGTGTGTAAGAGAGTGTACTTCAGAATCAGATGTGGATATAGCCTCCCTCCCCCTCCATTTACCGGAATTGTGATTTGGAAAGTCACGTAACCTCTCCAGACTTTTTTTTTAAACCTGCAAAAGTGGAAGTAATAACCATAAATAAAAGATTATTGTTAAATGCTCTGTTCATGGGACCCACTAAATACATAGTAGCTACTCTAATTATTATTTTGGAGTTGAAAGAATGGTGACTGTCCTAGCTGATTATGGGGCCTTAAATAGTGTCACAAAGTCTCCATCCTGATGCCTTTTACTATGTAATAAAATGACTTGCATCTTCAAACTTCTGCAAAGCCCTTCCATCTTCACTAATACATGTTATCCTCACCACAAACCTGTAAATGACTTGGCGTGTCTGTTATTACTCCTATTTCGCAGATGGAGAGAGAGGGCCTTAGAGAGAGGCAAAGACTTGTTTCAGTCACCACATGAGAAGCTCACAGAGCCTGAACTGGAATCCATGGCTGCTCACTCCCGTCAGAGCTCGCTGGGAAAAGTCAAGAACATGCAGCTACTTTTCTTGCCAACCCCACCCCCCTCCACTTATGTGGAGAACACAGTGCTGAGATGAGCTAATTCTCTAGATACATAAAAGAGCTGCTTGTTGAACTTTCGACTTTTGGCAAGTTGTGCTCATTTCTTATCCTCAGCGATGCCTTGACACTTCTGCTTTAACTCTTTATCTTTCAAGGCACTTTACTCTTAGCATTTTTTAATAGCAGGCACTGTTTTCATCCTTCTCACATCTCAAAAAATATGTGTTTTATGTTCCCATTAGTCCTTCCACATACTTACTTAAGTCAGAATATTGGTTTGGATACCTGCAGTGCGTGTACGTTGGGGGTGGGGTGATTTAGCCTGAGGAAAGTGCACATGGAACTTAATCTCAAATATTTTGAGACATGTAATATTACTTTAAGTCCTCTCATTTCACGTATGAAATATGCATTTCTTCAGCTTTGTACACCAAGTTAATTAATTGAATAGTCCATGACTTAAGAAATATCATACTTGCTTGGGAGGCTTGAGGACCTAGACAAGCAGGTCTTGATCTCAAGTTACTGTGTTTACCCCTCGGAACCTTGTGGTGGGTAGGTGTGAAAGAGGGCAGTGGAGGAGAGGGAGTCAAAAGCACAACACTACAAGCCCTGAATGCATTTCCAGTGGATGGGATGACGATCCTGAGTAACGATGCCTTACAACGTGTCCACAGTTGTGTGAGCAGAGGGAAACTCTGGAAAATTCTTTGCACCTCCTCCTATAGTCTTCAGCCATCTCAGGAAACAGACTGCTTTGGTCATCATGTTCCTTCTAGGAGCAAGATGAGTTGGTTAGAAGACATTTTCCTCAGATTTCTCCCTCTAGAGATTTTGAGGGTTAAGTTCCATGGTGCCCTTGTAGCCACGAAGGAACCACTTCTGATTTTTTGGTGAGGAGGGGGTGAAGACCAATGTTTCTGCATTCTGGGTCCATAAATCCAATTTTACTTTGATTGAAACTGTGTTTCTCTAAGGTATCAATGTTTACATTGTAAGACAAATCACATTTTGACCCTACATGGTATATTTCTTTTCGAAGGATTTTAGGATCTGTTTATTCCTCAATTAGTAAAGGCAACATGTATTGACTGCAAAATTATTGGCAACACTGAATCTATTATTTTTACAGAAAGACAATGAACTTATTTTCCCCAAGAGTGAAGTATATTAACTGCATCAAGATATATTCCCAGTTACCATATCAGGACATCAAAGGAAAGCAGTTTCCTTAAAACTCCCCACCTCTTTTACTTCACTGACCAATCACAGAGGTTTGGATCCTAAATTTAACTTTGAATGTTTGCTGCCAGTTCAAAAGAATTTGCTAAATAGATTTCAAATGTTCCCCCTTTGTAGGCTTGAGAATGAAGAATTAAAAGAAGAGTGATGGTTACCATTATAGTAAAAACTTGGCACAAAATAAAAAAGGGCTTTTTTGTTCTCTCTCACTTTTTCCAGGTGCTCACCTAAAGCAATAAATGTGTGGGCGATTACTCTTGAGTTTTTCCAACAATCCTAAGTCAGTTAAATGGCATAAACAATGTGCTTTTTAAAAAGATCGCTGTAAACATTTATTTCAATTCAAGAAACCTAGGAGATTCAAAAGAAACATGACCTAGAGGCTGTCTCTCCTTGTTCATCTGTGACCACTACATTGCCTGGCCATATTTTCCTCATTCATTCCCCCTCTATCACGTTTTTTTCCACTTAGGCCAGCACAAAGCTATCTATCAACTTCTATCAACTTTCACTTAGCCCCACACAAAGCTCTCTATCAACTTTTCTCTGCTGGCATCTCCGAGGCTCTATCCTTTGTGTTTTCTACCTATACTCTCTCCCTAGGTGTAGTATATTGACTGGTGGCCCACAGAAGGATTTATTCATGCCCTAATTCCTGGAACCTGTGAGTGTTATCTTATTTGCAAAAGAGGCCTTTGCAGATGTAATTAATTAAGGAACTTGAGCCGGAGAGAGCCTAGATTATCCAGGTGGGTTCTATTCTTATAAGAGACACATAGGAAAGATGTGCTAGAAGAGGAGGAGGCAATCTGACCACAGAGGTGGAGCTTGGAGTGATTGGCCACAAGTCAAGGATTGCTGACAGCCACCAGAAGTGGGAAGAAATAAGAAGTGAATTTCCCCCTGGTCTCAGCCCTGCTGACACCTTGATTTTGGATTTCCGGACTCCAGAACTGTGAATGAAAAAAATTTCTGTTGTTTTTAGCTGCTAGTTTGCAGTCATTTGTTATTTTCCATCCTGGTGGAAAATAAACAGATCTAAAAGATATTCAACATCATTTGCCATTGGAGAAATACAAATTAAAATAATGACAATATCACTACATACATATCAGAATTGCTAAAATAAAAAGTAGTGACACCACCAAATACTGGTAAGAATATGGAGAAACTAGATCATATTGCAGGGAATGCAAAATTATAAAATGGTAAAATTATAAATTGAATGCAAAATTGTAAAATTTACCTAATATTTACCTAATATATCCTGCCACAGGAAACTATTAGGTAAATTTATCTAATCTTTCATCTTCAAATTCCATCTCTAGGAGACTCATTAATTTAAATCTCCAATCCTGACTTCTCAGATCACCATACTCAGACATCTAACTGCCTACTGGACATCTCCACTTGAGTATCTAATAGGTATCTCTACTTAATATGGCTAAGAGAATTTTTTTTATTTCTAACCCCTATGCTCTCAAATCTCCTTGCAAGTCTTCCCCATCAGTAAATGACATTAACATCTCAGGCTTAGGGATTAGGCCCAAGTACTTCATGGCTCCCGTAAAGAGCCTAAGCAGCATGCTTGGTTCTTTTCTTCCTCTTACCACCCTGCACCTAATTCCTAGATGAATCCTCTTGGCTACACCTTAGTTCTTCATCTCTGATTTGGTCTGTTATAGTTGCCTTCTAATTGCCTCCCTGCCTTCACTCTTATCTTTCTCCACAGAAGCTAGCATAAGTATAACTCAGATCTTATCACTCCATGCCTAAGATGTTCTAATGGCTTCCTATCACCCCAGATAATATCCAAATTTCTTACCTTTGCCTACAATGGTGGTTCTGAACTAGGGGCTATTTTACCCCCTAGGGACATGTGGCAATGTCTTCTGAAGACAATTTTGTTCGTCCCTACTAGGGAGAACCTACTGGCATCTAGTGAATAGAGCCCAGGAATGCTGATGAACCATCTTATACTGCACAGAGTATTCCCCCACAACAGAGAATGAGATGTCACTAGTGTTGAAGATGAGAAACCCCAGCCTGGGACCCCATGTGAGCCGAGCTCTGCCTTGTTCTGCTGCCTCATCTCCTGCTTTTTCCCTCATTCACCACTAACCAGACACGCTGGCTTTTATTTCATTCTTCAGACATGCTAAACTTGCCCACCTCTCAGAGCCTCATGCTCTCCCTTTGGGTTGAAATGTACTTTTCCTAAATTTTTGCATCCCTGTGTCTTTGTTACTCAGGTGTCAGTTCAAATAGTATCTCCTAAGAGAGACATTGTCCAATTACCTTTACTAGAGCAGCCTCTACTATCCTACTCCTGTGGCTCTAACACATTTGTTTATTTTTACCTCCTATATAGTTCTTATTGGTAATTGAATGTATCTTATTTTATTTGTGTATTTATTGTTAGCATTTTCTCTCTAAATTCGTAAAGCTCTCTAAGGTCTTTCATGTTCACTGCTGCCTGCCTGCATCTAGACTACTACCTGGCCCATACTAAGTGTTCAATAAATATTTGTCGAACCGCTGACACACAAATGTAAAACAATAGGAGATAACTAAGTATTCCTAAAATGTTTGGTACCAAGAGTGATGCAGTGTATCACCAAGAAGGCAGGGTTTTTTTTTGTTTTGTTTTGTTTTCCTAGCCCTTGTCAATTTCCAGTATATAGCTCTTTAGTGGGTGTTTCCTCCATTTAAATCTTGACTCTACTGAGAGAATGAGTCTTTGGAATGTTCAGCTCATCTTGTTGGTCGGAAAGGTGAAATTTTTATCTTTGAACTTATTGTTCTGAAGACACCTGTACAGAGCAATCATCCTGTGTTCCCTTTTGTTCCCTTTCATCAGGCAGTAGATGGCTGGTAACTGATTGTTCCTGCGGTTAGGCTTTGAAGCATCTGCACAGAGGCAATGGATGAATCCCTGAGAGCAGATAAGCTCAATGAGGGACTGCTTTTTGAAGAGGAGCTATCAAAGGAAATAGAGAAACATGATTAGAAAAATAATAGGGAAACAAAATGAAAATTAAGTCTCTGAAGCCCCAAATCATGGAGTGATAGAAAATAGCCAATTTATAAAGGAAGTCTTGTTAATGCATCTTTGACATATTATGTTTTTTTTTTTTTACTAGGGGCAGATGTTCCTTTCATTAATCAGTGAATAGCTAAAAATGTTCCTGCAAAGCAAAATATAAACTTCGTGACAACAGGTACCTACAGAGAAGGCAAAGTTGGGAGTGCTTGGAATAATATAATAATAATTAAAGTATTCAGTTCTTACTTTCTAATGACATTAACCCTGCTAGCACACTTTCCTAATTATAAAGGGTTTTAGAATAGTCCTAAAATTCCTAATTTTTCTAGTATTTTTTTATTAGGAGAACTTTATTTTTAATAGCTCCAAAGTGTTAGAAATAGAGATCATTTTTGTTTCCTTTCATCCTGTGTTGAGTGATTTAGAAATCAGCTAGGTAGACTGGCAAAATCAACAACTGGGAAAAGCTTCCATCTGCCCAAATCTGATCCAGTCCTGTTTCCATGTTTGGAAATGGTTCCTTGAGCTACCCACATTTTGTTGGCAGGTCATATTTTTGGAGAATGACAGGTGCCTTTCTCCTTACCACCCATTTGCCATAATCCTGGCCTTGGGGAATGCAAACTGTCTGTAATGTTCAGAATCTGAGGGCAAGTAAGCTGAAGACCAGGTTGAATTGTGGGTGCAGCCATGATATAAGAACTATACTGCAGCCGCACATTAAGCTTGCCTGGTGGTGGTATGTTTTGTCCCATAATATGAAGAGAGAAGGGAAGGAAAGATTGTTTTTCAAAATAATATAGAGATAACATATCTGAGAGTGAACTCAATTTGTATTACATTTTATTCTAAGAAAAAAGCACTATCTCAGATAACATATCTGAGAGTGAACTCAATTTGTATTACATTTTATTCTAAGAAAAAAGCACTTCTATAATACCTTTAGTGAGAGCAAATTTTTGTGCCCAAAGTCAGATACTTTCCACAAGGCATCCGAGGCAAATGTCTATCCTATTAGATGATTACAGTGAGGATAGACCAGTAGTCTCTGTCCTACTGAAATGCGTTTTCATCTAGGAAAAATAAACGTTAATTGTATTTGTAATTTCAAAGGTGGGTTAATCTAATTTAATGGCATATTCATACGGGCCACCAGACTAAGAAATCATTTTACCTAACTTATATTGTTAGTAATTAATTGCAACTTTAGTACTGAATAAATCTGAAATAGTAAGAAAAGCTTATGACATTTAGATATTTTATGTATTTAGACTGGACTGAAAAACTTATTTTTAAGTCTTGCATATTTAACTTTTTTTAGAAGATAGAGTCTTGTGATGTTGCCCACGCTGGCCTGGAACTCCTTGGTCTTCCACATAGCTGAGACTACAGATGTGTGCCACCGTGCCCGGCTCACATCTTTACATTTTTTTGAATAAGATTTTATTATACTTGTTTCTTTTACCAATTGATCAAATTCTCAGGGAAATGAAGATAAACTGATTTTTTAAAAATTAGTGTTAGTACATGCTGTTACGATTTATTTCCATAATCTGTAAAACTTCTATTGCAGAGGTACAACCTCAGATCCTCTGACCAAGCAATTTGCATTTAGCTTTTTGCATAAAGGCCTAGGAGACTTATTACTCAATTTAACCATTGCCTCTAGGCAAACTCAGAGTAGCATGGAGGCCACAGCTGTCCTGGATACATTCTGTCCTTCAAATGCAATCAGTCAATCAGTCAATCAACCTCCTAATCAAATACTGGCTAGGCGATGCATGGCTCTCGGTGAGAGGAGATTGCATCCTATTCGGATGTACATGGGTTTCGCATGAGGGGGACCACCCATCAAGATTATCCACCAAGCGTTTAGCTCCATTTAACCTAATTCTAGCATTAGGGAAGTTTTGGAGGATAAAGATAAATGGTAGATTTTTCAAAATTAGAGATATGGCTATGCATGGTGGCTTTCGCCTGCAATCCCAGCACTTTGGGAAGTTAAGGCAGGCAGATTACTTGAGTTTAGGGGTTTGAGACCAGTCTGAGCCACAGGGAAAACCCTGTCTCTACAAATAAACACAAACATTAGTCAGGCATGGTGGCATGTGCCTGTGGTCCCAGCTACTTGGGAGGCTGAGGTGGGAGGATTGCTTAAACCTGGGAGGTAGAGGCTGCAGTGAGCTGAGATTGCACCACTGCACTCCAGCCTGGGAGACAGAGTGAGAGCCTGTCTCAGAAAAATAAAAAATAAAAACAATAAAAAATGAGAGATATGGAAAAAATATTATCTGAGAAAACCATCAGGTTTTATTTATTAGGATGTCATACTGATTCTCTCTCCCTCTCACTTTGCCTCTCCACTTCAATCCATATTTCCATTTCTCTCTCTCTTCTTCCCTCCCACTCTTTTGATTTTTTTTTTCTCATTAATCTTAGGTCGTTTCCAAGGAAGAAGATTTATGGTAAAGCCATTCATTTATTTATTCAATAAATAGTAACTACTGTCTGTTAGACAGTGTGCTGGAGATTTGATGTTCCTACAAACAAGAAAACCCCTGCTATCAAGAAACTCAGTCCAAGGGACTGAAAGAAAGGCGAGAAAATCAACCTTTATGAATGCATAGTATGTCCCAGGCATTAGCTGGGACCTCCTGGCCCCTTGAGATCTGACTGAAATCAGCACAAAACCTCCATTTCATGTCCTTTTGAAGCTCAAAGACTGCTCCCAAGATTTCTGTTGCATTTGCAGTCAGTTCTGCTCTGATTTCCTGCTTTCTGATGTACTGTGCTTCTTGTAGCTGTTCTTTTATCTCTGTCCTGGCATAAACCCAAGCTTGGGGGACAACTCTTTCTCATCTATTCTCCCTCCCCTACACCACACACAAAGCAATCATAAAAACCAGGCTGATAATGTATTGCAAAAACTTGAACTGAGAGTTTTTGGGTCACGGGAGAGCACAACAATAAACTTCAAATGATAGAGTGCACATTCCTGTTATGAGCCCATTTGCCATCACCCCCCAACCCCAATCAGGGCCTTCTCACCATCTGCTTTACCCCACACAGCAGCCATACTCCTGCCAATCTTCTCATCCATCTCCCAGTTCTACTTCTCATACCATTCCTCATGTACTGCATTCTACCCTCCTCCAAATTCCACTCCAGGATGTTCTTGCTGTTTGTTGTGCAAAGTAATTCTATGCTTTTCATGCATCCCCACAATTCAAATCCAGGCCCATTTTGTTCATACCTAAATCCATCCTGGTGCTCGGGTAACAGGACTTTTATGTTCCAGGATCTACTCTCTATTCTCTATAGAAGTCAATTATGGTTACATAGTATTGCTTTTTTTCCTTCTTTATGTGTACTATGATTCATTTATTCAGTCTTTTGATAATATTTACTGGATGTCTACTTTGTGTCAGGCACTGTTCTAGATGCTCAAAATAAAACGGTGTGTAAGATGGCACAGGTCCTGTCTTCACAGATTTACATTCTGGGAAGTATGTGCAAGATGATATAAAAAAGTAGAGGGGGCTGGATACAGTGGCTCACATCTGTAATCTTAGCACTTTGGGAGGCTGAGATGGGAGGATCACTTGAACCCAGGAGTTCAAGATCAGACTAGGAAAAATAGTGAGGATCTGTCACTACAAGACTTTTTAAAAAAAAAATTAGCAGGATGAAGACTGAGGTGGGAGGATTGCTTGAGCCCAGGAGGTTGAAATTGCAGTGAGCCATAATTGTGCCACTGCACACCAGCCTGGATGACAGAAAGAGACCCTGTCTTGATAAATAAATAAGTTCATACCTCATTCTGGGATGGGAGACTATTGTGGATTATGGAAAGCTAAGTCTGATAGGACAACCAGATTTATCTAGGTGGATAGGAGTGTAGCAGTTCAGATAGAGGGACTCAAAGGCAAAAGTTGGCAACAAAGTTCTCAACCATTTATTTGGGTGGCTGGAAAGAAATGGGAAACAGAAAAAGTGGTTTATTTGAGAAAGCATTCATCATTGCTCCCTCTGGCTCCTGTATCTCAATGCTCAAGCAATACCTTTAAAGCAGAATTGAGGTCTGAGCTCTCTAGGGAGAAAGAAGACAGTCTCCCTCCCCATTTCAGCTTCTGGGTAGAGTTGGTAGATAAATAGGCTTGCTTGAATTGGTTTGTCTTTCCCAGAAACCCTGGAGCACAGCTCCCCATGATTATAAACCCCAAGGGAGGAGTTCCTGTATATAATCTTGCCTGAAGAAGGAAAGTCAGGGTATGGCAGAGGGTTTGGTCAAGATCCTAAACTGCTGTGGGATTTAGGATTGGACCCCAGGGCTGCTGCTAGTTTATATGAAGCATGTTTTAAAAATTTAAATTATATATATATAAAATTGTATGTATATAAGTATATATGCACATGTATATATCCCAGAAGTGTATGTGTATATGTATGTGTATGTGTGTGTGTGTGTGTGTGTATACATATATATGTATACTTCTGGGAGATATATATGTATATATGTGTGTGTGTATACACACACACAGACACACACACAGACACACACACACTTCTGGGATATATATATAACCCAAAGCTACTGTTTTACAGGGCTTGGCAAGTGAAAGGCCCCCGTTCCCCAGTTCTTCCTGTATTGGGTAGTACCTGAACAAATGGTGGCCTAATTTGTCCCAGATTTTGTAGATTTTACAAATGTAGGTTGAACAGATGGATGAAGTTCTTAAAGTAATTGAATCCACTGATGTACTTGAAGAGCAGGTTCTTCCTTACAAAGCTCTGAATGATTAGTTAATAACATGGTAGTGTTTAAGGAGCTGTACCTCTCAATAAGTACATCTTTTTTCTCTTTATCCAATTACTTAAAATAACAGTCATAATATTTAGCCATTATTGAACATAATGGATATGTTCCAGACATACACTAAAAAGTTTACGGAGATTAATCCTGTAATTCTTATAACAACCCTGTAACACAGGAGGATACTATTATTCCCATTTAATATTTCAGAAAACAAAGGCTTCAGTGGTTGAACTGAGCGACTGAGTTTTAATTTCAAGCCCATTTTAACTCCCACGCTATACTGCCCATTTTCTTTTCTCCCTCCCACCCTTCTTCTTTCTCTCCTCTACCTCTGTCTCCCCACAGAAATAAAATTCTGCGGAGGAAACCATGTAAATATGGTATTCATTGAACTACCTGATAACTCTACAATTGACCTTTTAGCTCTGACATTCCCTGAGACTGGGATTTCCAAACAAACAACTTCTCTTTGTTGTTTGGGGTATGCTTAAGAGCCAGCATTCTGAAAATCCTGGCTTCAGGTTTCCAAACCAGCAGGTTGTGCTCAGAGCCTAATCCTTCCTGGATGGTAGCACATTTCATCACACGAAAACCACAGCTCCACTTGGTCCTTGGCCTGAGACTCTGCAGCTTCTTTGGCCAACTCAACTAAAAGTGCAATGGGGAAGCCCGATTCACGGTCATTTCCAGAGAACTATTCGCCACCGGGGGAAAGGAGTAGAGCACAATTCCTGATAGTTTCTGGACAAAGAGGTTCCATGTTTTCCCCTCTGCTTTTGGCGTGTCTCTGATTAATTCCCTTTGGTATTAGTCATCTCCTTAAGAAATCAAAGATACACAGCATTTAACTAAGGTTAGTAACACCAGAATCTCTCCAGAAGGTGTTTTCCTTGATTTGGCTTTTTAATTCTTGATTTGAAAAATCTTTATAAGAAAAGAAAAGTCAACTTATAACATGGACCTATCCATGCAACTTTAAATTTTGTTAGAGAATGTCATATAATGAAGATATACAGCTATTCCATAAAATGTCTAACTTTGGTGAAAAAAAACATAACATTCAATGTATTAACTTTCAAATAAGATAACTTAGTGCTCTTGGTTATTGGTTTCCAAAGACTTGCTGAGCATTTCCTTGTTTGGCCTTGGAAGAATTTGCTCTGGGATTTCAGCCTGGCCCTTGACTTGCTGAAAAAACCACAAGACGTAGAACAAAGGGAGCAGGCTGAGAAGCCAGCTAGTGAAAATGAAAGCAAGAGGTCTGGGCCTGAGGCTTAGTGTGTGTTCTTGAAAGAAGGAAGTTGCTGCAGGTCAAGAGAATGTCACTGGAACTTGAACTTGCTGATACCAATCAGACCTCATGGGCTCCAGGCAGATCAACAAAGTCTGGAGACAAAATGTTTTAATGTAAGTGTTATAGCAGTGTCCTGGCTCCAGAGAGGCATCTTTACTCCCAGAGGTTACTGTTTCACCATTAACCATGTAACCATTTTCCCAGCCACTCCTGAGCTCCGGTGGACTCTCTCAACTCAGTAGGGAAAGTGAGTGACAGATTTTCTAAATTAGAGCCCAAACTTTGAAAGGTTGCAGCTAAGAAAGCACCCATAGGCATTTGCCTTGCCATTTAGTAAAATTTCTGACCAGGGTACAGTGATGGGGCAATCTAAGAAGGAAAAGGGACTGGATTTGTATGGGTTTGCAGAGTTTAAAAGAGCAGTGTCTTCTACTTACTTAGTCTGAAGGCTGGGGTGGAAGAGTGATGGGTCTTTTTTTTTTTTTTTTTTTTTTAGAACTTGAAGTATATACTGACTTGTAATGGGTAGCTAAATTTTTAAAATTTCAAATGAGTGGCATAACTCTCTTGTGGAGGCCTCTCCTTTCAAAGTTGAAAACAAACTTTTGCAGAAGCAAGCTGAGACTGATTTTTGAGCCCTCCTGCATTTTTCCAGGTGGGAATTCCTTTACCTTTGAACCCTGACTAAAACATCAGAGATCATAAATCTAACTGCTAAGTATTATGAAATATAGCATGGCAAAAACAAAAATGAAAACAAAACAGAACAAGAAACTCTACAGAATGAGAGGAGTGAAGAGACCACTGTCTTAGCCTGTATCTAGTTGAGCGAGTCCAGAAGCCTTTCCAGGTCAGTTAAAAGGAGGGACAGGAATCATTAGTTAACTTCAAGGGGCCGTTGGAGCTCTTAAATTGTATATCACATAAACGCAACACTCTGTCTCTGGTGGGTTACCCCTGTTTTATGATCTCCTACACTGTACAGGTAAGTTTTGGACCAAGTTTACAAGGTAGCATTTCTCTCTAAAACATTTTCCTGGTATATTAAATCGAACTCTTAAGTCCCAGAAATGGTACATAGAAATTACATTTCACTTTGTAAAAGTTCTGTACGGCTTCAAAACTGCATTAGAGACTAAAAATATATTTCCAACCTCTTATGTGCATGGTGTTCATTTAAAATGGAAAACACGTTTGTAAAAAAATACAGTGCTTCGCTCCCGATGGTAATACTGGGTTTATATTATCCACTACCAGTGCTTTCACTGCCCTCTGCTGCTCTGAGGCAAGCGCTAGATGTGGAAAGCTAGTCTTTTCTCTCTCATTGGAGAAGGCCAACTTTTCATTTATGGTCATGATTATTAATGTTCACTGGCACATTCCAAGTGTAATACTATCTAACTTGGAAAATCCCAACAATAAAGTAAAGCCAAATAAACACTGTGTTCCTGTGAATCAGGATTTTCTAATGTCTTCTGGGGTTTTATTAAGTTCTGGGTGTTCTTTCTGTAAGGTCACTAATATATGGAAATAGCCATTATTTTGGAAGTTGATTGCAAGGTTTATTTTGGTAAAATATCAGTTATTGTTTAAAACATGAATAATTAGTGGAAATGTCAACAAAAATGATTAGAGATGAGAACCTGGCCTCTTTAAAAAGTAGACTGAAGTACAATAGAATTTCATTATTGGAATGTTCTATTTGCATTTAATTCTGAGATGATTAGCATAAGGAAATATTGAGCACTTTCATAGTTTCAATTATATTTATCTATTATTAACAGCATTAGGTAAAATTTCTCTTCATTGTCTAGAACTTCTGTTTATAATAATAGCAAAAATTAATAACTGACACATATGAGCCTTCTTGGAAATGTACTTGTAATTTGTACTCACTCTCCACCTAGCAAAAGCTTTACCTGAAATCTATTTTATTCCTGAATTATAAATTATCAACAGATTTCATTCTCTTAACAATTATCTGTCAAGTGTCTACCATGAACCAGACATAAGCATGTAGATGAATAAACTGCACTCCTACCTTAAGGTGCTCACAATTTATTCACAACAAAAAACAGATAAATAAATATTTTATTGAGAAATTTCCAAAGGACTTGCTACCATATGTGCCAGTCAAGAGCCCCAGAACTTTGTTTCTGATCAAGATCTATGACACAGTCACTAGTGAATAATTCTGTCCCTTAGTACTCTTTAATACTCACTAAATAAAACTTTAAGTTTGTATCTCTCCATTTTTTTTACTATCTACCCTTTAACAACTTGATACCTCCCTTGGACAAGATGCATGAATGCTTTTACCTTATCCACGCCACATATTATTTACAAATTTGTTTGTAAACAATAGAAAGATAAATATACTTCCCATAGCAGATAACCTCATTTCAGTATTATAAAGCAACTATAATAGAAAACTGGTCTTGCTGGCCGGGCACAGTGGCTCATGCCTGTAATCCCAGCACTTTGGGAGGCCGAGGCAGGTGGAGCACTTGAGGTCGGGAGTTCAAGACTAGCCGGACCAACATGGAGAAACCCTGTCTCTACTAAAAATACAAAAAAAAAAAAATTAGCTGGGCATGGTGGCACATGCCTGTAATCCCAGCTACTCTGGAGGCTGAGGCAGGAGACTCGCTTGAACTCGGTAGGTGGAGGCTGGGGAGAGCCGAGATCGTGCCATTGCACTCCAGCCTGGGCAACAGGAATGAAACTCCATCTCAAAAAAAAAAAAAAAAAAAAAGAAAAGAAAAAAGAAAAAGAAAAAGAAAAAAAGAAAAAAGAGAGAAAGCCATGAACAAACACTCTAGAACCAAGGTGGGTGGATTTGGCTTATGATCACATTAGGTGTTCTAAAGGTTCCCTCCATCTCAGAAGCATCTGCATATGCAGAGAACTATTCACCTAGAAGAGAACTAGAACACAGTGTGTGCTTTATAACTCTTTGTCAATAAATGAATGAATAATCAATCAAAAAGATCACTTTTGTTTCTCAGAGAAACATCATAACTTCCAGAGGACATGGAATCTTTTCATTTGTTTTGACCCCTGATGCTGCTTTGTCTCCTTAGACTGGCCTGCTGTTAGCCCGACACTTTCTGGGGTGGCAGAAAGCTGGGGTGGCTTTCGGACAGAGCATATTCTGGTGCTAGTGAAAGGTCCCATCAGCACCTTCCCTCCTCTCCTCTACCTCCATCTTAAAATGCAATATGTTATTCTTTGATGTGAAGATGGGAATATGTTATATTTGATTTCTGAGATTTGTTCAGCGTCTTAAGTCAGCTGTTTTGGCTACTGTTTAGTAACTTACCCTAATCAATAAACAGATAATTATTATGTGTCTATTAAACTGAAAACAAAGCAAACCCATGACTCTTAAGAACAAGGAGCCAGAATCTGTTGATGGTTATGTTATGCCAGTGTTTTAAAGGTCCCAAATGTTGAAGGCTTAGAGTAGCTCTTACGCATTCGACCATTATTTTAGGCTTTAACTTGAAATGGTAAGTTTTACTCACAAAAAAGATGGACTGGACAATGTGACTTAGACCTGAGGCTAGAATGGTACATCCATATCTTTTAGGAATTAATGTTCATTACATTAAAGCCAATGGGTTTCCAGTGAAAGACCAACGTGACTCATTCAGTCACAGACCGCAAAACTGGCCTGGAGAACAGAAGCGTAGGTGGGCCTCCTAGGGCAAGGTTTGCCTACTTTCTGGGACCTGAAGCACAAGCAAGTGCCTTGTCTGTGAACACAGTGCTCTGCGACAGTAAGAGAAAGAACTGGCCAGCTCTTCCTTTTCAATGCAGTAAACGTAGTCCCTGAAAAACAATGGCTCAGCGGCTTTCAGGCTCTCTACTAATCAAATTAGCTACTCTTCCCATGCAGAGAAGTGACAGGAGAGATCCAGAAGTGTTATGCTGTCCTGTCTATGAGAGGAGTGGACATTCCCTCTTTTGAGAAAATATAAGGAAAATAATGGTTTCTTCAATATCACATGATTCTATAGGGATAGACCTCATAGCGTGGTCCCAGTGACCTTCCTAGTACTCTGCAGTGGTCCTGAACAGCTCCATAGGCTTACATGTCCACAGAAATTCTATGTAGGAGTTATCCTAACTTCTGATAAGAACTTCAGCAGAACACGAAAGAAAGAAAAGAAACAGAATAATATTTAACTATACTTATAAAAGGAAATCTGAGGGCAAGTGCAGAGAGCCTCATGAATGCCTGTAATCCTAGCACTTTGGGAAACAGACGTGGGAGGATAACTTGAGCCCAGGAGTTTGAGACCAACCTGGGCAGCATAGGGAAACCCCGTCTCTACAAAAAAAGAAAAAAAAAAAGAGAGAGAGCTGAGTGTGATGGTACGTGCCTGTAGTCCCAGCTACTCAAGAAGCCAAGGTAGAAGGATGGCTTCAGTCCAGGAGGTCAAAGCTGCAGTGAGCCGTGCTTAGTGATTATGCCACTGCATTCTAGCCTGGCTAACAGAGTGAGACGTTGTCTTAAAAAAAAAAAAAAAAGGGAATTCTGAGCTTCCCAAGCAGAATCTGATTCCCTTACGTTTCCCCAAATGGGAAAATAAAACACTTTATATATTTTTTTTTCTTTTCCTTCACGCCCTCCAAAAATGCAAGAGCTGATTTGTCTAAACTAACTTAGAAGGGAAACTAGCAAATCTGTTTCTTAGGTGCTGGCTTAAGTTTTTCTCCATCACTTCCAACATTCTGCTGTTAGGATTTTTGTCGGGTTTACAGAGACAGCAAAGGTGAAACTGTTTTGCCCACTGCCTAAGATTTTAAGTTATACATCTCTAAGTTTGAATCTAGCTCTGTGACCGTGGCCAAGCTACAAAAATCTCCTTATGGTTCAGTTTGTTTTTTTTATCACATAGTGGGTGCTTAATAATTTCAGTATCTTTCATTTGAAAATTGGAAACAAATTAGATAGTACAGAATAAGAAATATCTATTTTACAAGCTGGCTGTCCCCACTTGCTTACCTGCTTTTTCTCCCCACTCACTTACCTGCTTTTTCTCCCCACTCACACCACTTTTTCTGCAGGCAGCAAGTACCAATGGTCCCCACTTATGATAGCTCAACTTACGATGTTTCAACTTTACATGGGGCTTATCCAGGCATTGAATGCATTTTTGAATTACAATATTTTTTGATGTATGATGGTTTTTTGGGACCATAGCCCCATTGTAAGTTGAGGAGCATCTGTAAAGTGAAAAACATTTTAATTTTTGAGTAAATCAGAATTATAAAATTAGTAATTCCATACTATGTAAATTTCATTAATTATTATATGAATTCCATCAATTATAGAATCAATTCAATAATTCTATTATACTATTAATAAAAGTACCTCAAATATAAAATTTTCTCAGCATTTTAAAAAGTAGTTTTTGTTATACATATAATATATATAATGATTCATTAACTTCTAATAAGGCATACACTTGTACTGAGTTTGTGCACACAGAGGTCAGCTTCCTTTCAGGATGGTGCCGATTTTTCTGAGAAAGCCACAGCATCGTGAGTATGATGGGATACTGGCAGTTTCTGTTTCTGTGATGAGTGAGGATGAGTTGATTGCTGTGGATGTCAGCTTTGGCTAACCACCATAAAAATTTCCCTTCACCAAATGTAAATATTTACCTTGCCAAGTACTTTCCACTTACTTTTTAAGCTTCGTGTTTTTCATTGGAAATTTAATCCATGTGTGTTGAGTTATTTACTGAACTCAGAATACTATTGGGCAAATGCCAGTTCATAGCCAAAATATTCCCTCCCCACAAATGAACCCGCCATAAATATCTACATTTTTTCTTCCTTCCTTTCATTTTCGTAATCACAATTTTGGATATTAATTAGTATCAGAACTAAAAGAAGCCTAATTTGGTCCCAAAGTTATATAAAAGCTATATAGGCCACACCAATCAGTAGCCACAGGACATAAAAGCTAAACAAACCCCACTGAAATAAGCAATGTAACATCACTCAGAACATAGTTTAACACATGTAAATTCTTCCTTGACGTGTTTTAAGATTCCTCTTTTGGCCAGGTGCAATGGCTTATGCTTGTAATCCCAGCCCTTTGGAAGGCCGAAGTGGGTGGATAATCAGGTCAAGAGATTGAGACCATTCTGGCCAACATGGTGAAACACTGCCTCTACAAAACACAAAATTAGCTGAGCGTGGTGGCATGCGCCTATAGTCCCAGCTACTCGTGAGGGTGAGGCAGGAGAATTGCTTGAAGCCAGGAGGCTGGACTTGCAGTGAGCCGAGATCGCACCACTGCACTCCAGCCTGGGTAACAGAATATGAGCCCATCTCAAGAAAAAAAAAAAGGGGATTCCTCTTTCTTCATAAAAAGGGGAGTCAAGTATTATGTTCCCATTTGACAGCTGAGGCCACTGACTTAAATTGTCAACCAGTTTATCCTGGTCATATAATTTTAATTTTTGAAAAGAGAATTGAGAGAGTTAAACATGGCTGAATTTTAAACCTGGAGGACAATAATTATATTTGATCTAATAAAAGAAGCATTTCTACAACACCTTTAGTGGGAGAGTAAATTTTAGTGCCCAAAGGGAATCAGCTGTAGCAAGTGGCATCTGTAGCTTTTCTCCATGGGATGCGATGGAAAATCTCACACAGATGTTCTATCATTGGGGTTCTCATGCCCTAGAGAGTCCATACTTAGTTGTAGTGGTGACTCTTTTTTTATAGCCAAGTTATATAACAGGCTTTTTTGTTTGTGAATATACAGTCCATCTTTGACTCCCTTGCCCATCCTTGGCCTCTGGCCCAGTAGAGGCCTAGACCCAGAATATTGTGGGAAACTGTGGGCTAGCCAGAGTAGGTTTGACTTCCCTCACGGTTCACTTGTCCACACCTGTCACTTCTCCCACATCTATCCCAAACTGATATGTTTAGCCTTGATTGCTCATTTGTTTTCTAGTCTTAATTCAATGGTTCAGTTGATTCTAACGGATCCCTTTTCTTGGATATTTGTTAGCAAAGTCCCTGCATGCAATCAATGTTAATACTGAAAACTTTGAAAAGAAAGCTGGGATTTTAGGATTTCTTCCCCCAGATTTTGATTCCTTCGCTAGGTTTTTCGCTTCTATCGACAGCATCACCATTATAAGGACTTTATACTCGTCCTTGACTTCCACTTCTCTACATACTCTATCTCTCACTAAGCCTGCTGTTTTGCTTCAAATGCTGTTTCTCATCTCCTACCTTGTGTTATTTCTAATCCAGGCTCTCATCATGTGTGTTTGCAGGACTTTAATGGTTTCTTCGTTTCCCTATCTTCAGTCATCTCCCTTCTAGTGCATCCTATACACTGACTAATCTCGCTAGAGTGCTTATAAACCAATAATAATTCCTCATGACTACTAGATGAGAGCCAAGTGTTATGTTCTGGCATTCAAAACTGTTTTCAATATGGTTCTACCCCAGTAATCTACCTTTACTTTCAACAACCTGTCACACATGCCTTCCACCCATGTGAGGCCACCCTCTGCACCTCCAGGAGTACACTGGACTCTTTCCCACCACTGTTCTGCCATACTTACCATATGGGCCACACATCACTCAGTCATTGGGCTAAAAGGAGCTAGACAAAGACCAGCACACAGAACAATAAATAATTTGGGTGGTAGATCCCAAAATCTATGTAGTACCAGTGCTAGAAGGAAGACAAGTGTAACAAGTAGAATAGAGTTTGGGACAAGTGTGGCAACAGAAAATTTGGGGTTGTCTGGGCAAGGAGTTCCTTTCAGAAAAAGCCAAACTTTGAGAGCGGGAATGGGCTGGCATATGAATGACAAACAGAGATGATTTAAGACAGCCATTGTAAGGAACTTAGGGATACACACAGACAGCACTTGGGATATCTACTAACAATTGGTAGTAGAGTCCAAGCAATCAGGTGAAATTCAAGAGCAGGACTTCCACCTCTGAGAAGGAGGAGGAGGCACAAGGGGAAATTCTTGTCCTAGAAGAGCTGGATTACCACACAATTCATTAAGGACACAATTAAGTCACAAAAAGTAAGACACACAGAGATATAGTTGCAGAATTGGTTCCCTAGTACAAGGCAGAAGTCTAGTCATAAAATCTTGGACTCTGAATCAGAGCCAACCAGCATTAAGTGACCCAGTCTCATACACCCAAAAACACAGGACTAAGAATATGTGCTCCAGAGCCTCAGAGGGAATCTACCATAGTAAATGCCTTTGAACTTTAATTTCATTCTCCTGCCACTAGCTGTATGATTGGACACAAGTCCTTTAGCTTTTGTGAGTCTTGCTTTTCTCATACATAAAAATGGGGAGAATAATAAACAGTTTACAGATTTGGTGCAAAGATATAAAAATGCCTGCTATGGAGCCTGTCATTTATTAATAGACTCCCTGTCCCCTACCAGAGCTTTTGAAATACCTTCTGCCCAATAACTGGATTGACCCTAGTGACTGAGGAGGCATTAGTCTTGTAGGTGGGATTCAGCCATTCTACTGATGGCAGGCAAGAGCTCCAGAGGCTAGAAATCAGGCATGTCTGGACCACAATCCTGCCTCATCTGTGGAGCATCAGCTCTGCTCTACAGAAATTTCTCCATTCTATAAGCCCCCTTTGAACATATATCATGCTGATTAGTGCTTGACCTTGTACAGTGTAGCAATCCTAGTTTTGACATCTCTAAAGCAATCCTGTAGGTTAATGGGATTGCCATGTATAATTTTGCAAAGACATAACTTTCACTCAGGAGTTCTGCAAGCCTGGTTCCAAGTAGTAGGTTACTAGCCAAGCGAGTGAACCCAGCAAATAGGACCTCATATATAGTCCAACACAGTTTTGCTGATGTCAAGTTGCTGTTGCATGAATATTTTATGAGGGAATTATATGCTACTGTAGAAGTTGTGGATTGAGAATTTTCAAACATCTTTAGGTGAATTCCTTGAAAAGGTCAATAGCTTATGATATCATAACTTATTGATTTTCTAGTTGTGCCTTGCTTCTTAGCCAGATTTGCCCATCTAAATTTCAAGCTTCTCTTAGGAATGAGCCAAATCTCATCTTTCCCTTTGTTCCCAAGTTAACCCAAAGCTGCCCTCAAAGCAAGCATTTAACCTGCAGTTGATGATTGATTGAATTACTGTATCTTGTCATTTTATTTACTTTTTAGAATCTAGATAATCGTTTTCTCTAATTGTTCAGTTGCATCAAAAATAAAATATGACATTTTCCCTAGCATAATAAAAAGTAAAACACAAAAGGGTTGGGTTTAGCATTAATTTTTTGACAAGAAAAACATGAAAAATCAATTGCAGGAAAACTTTGGCTATACCTTATCCTTGTCACCAGTTGGCTTATGAATAATCAGGGTAATTTATATTACCTTGTTCTGTTTAAGGACTCTCTGTGTGTGTGTACATATATGTATATGTATATATATATCTGTAAGGACTCTCTCTCTCTCTCTCTCTCTCTCTATATATATATATATATTACATTTGTGTGTGTGTGTGCGTATGTGTGTGTGTGTATAGATCCACTGGAATACACACACATACACACACATACACACACACACACACACACATATGTTTTCCACTTGTCCCAATGATTTGCTGCAATGGAAAAACATTCAACTTCATTTACAAAGTAATGATTATCAGTGCCCAATCACATTTTTCTGCTTCCAGATTTTTTTAAAAAATGTTCTTTATTTTTAAAAATGATGTCAGGACTTTATGACTAATCATAAGTACAACGATATTGTGCATTTCATGTGAAATACTGCCAACATCACACACACAGACACACACACACACACACACACACACACACATGCACTCTTAGCCCATTTGTTGAAAAGTGCCCGTAACCTTTTTATCTGTAGGACTCTAATCTTTTCCCCTTTGTCCAACTTATTGTTTTATCCTATGTAGTGCCCTTGAATTGAATTCTGCTTTTCAATAACACTCCCCTACACAAATACGAGCATTCATACATCATTTCCGATGCCATTGCTCTAATTCAAATCTTTATTGTTTAACACCTGGACTGATGTGATATCCCCCAGAGGTGTTCTTGGATCGGCCTCTTTCCCTTTCCAATCGTTCTGTGCATTTTGTTTCCTCACTTGCAGCTCCACGGCCCGTCTCATCTCCTTAGCACAAAATACAAAAATCCCTGGAATCTGGCTCTGACCTTCCTGTCCAGACTTGCCTTCTACTACTCTCCCTTACCCCCACACCGTCTCCTGCTCAGCTATCTCTTGAATAGTGGCTATGCTTTCCTACTGCCATAGCATTGTTGTGCCATTCCTGTTTAGCGTGTTCTCTCTTCCTATAAAAAGAAAGAATTTTGTCACCTACAGAAAGTCTTTGTATGCTGTAAGGACTGGTCTCAATGCAGTTTACTTTATAAACCCCTTTCCTGAGCCAGTGATCCAAAATCCCACCTCAACTCTACCTCAGAATCACACACCACCATCCTATGAATCAAGCACTTACTATTGGCTGCATTATTTTTTAGTTGTTTACACATGTAACTTTTTACTAGACTGCATGCACTTTGTGGACAAGGCCTATGCCTGGCCTAACTTTGTATTTCCATATTGTATATGTCAATGTCTTGCCAATAATATGTGCTCAGTAAATATTCATTCACTGGATGAATATCCTTTCATTATCTATACTACATTTCCAGCACAATGACAGGGTAGCAATAGAGGCATCTATTGCAGGAGGCCATCCAAATTGTACCTCAGAAAGTCATACAACCAGGAATTACAGTCTGAGCAATTACTTTAATAATTACAATCTATCTGTAATTATAGGTTACAGATGGTAACATGAAAACACCAGGAGGACAGGAAGTTTCTTCTGCACTTGGCATACTTGAACTAAAAAAAGTGGACATTTCATAATTTTGGGCACCTGCTTGGTCTGTGCCCCGTGTTATTCTCAGGAAAGGAGACTGGAGCTCAGCCATCACTCACCCACACTTGTATCATCTTGATTTAAGCACTGTAGAGAAAAATAGCTCTTTTGAGGGTTGAAAAATAAAGTTGGATACATTGCATAGTATATGTTGTTTTTAAGCTAACTTAAAGGGAAAACTTCCTGAATGAAAAGAAATCATATTAGTTTAAATAATGACAGCTGCTACTAATAATGACATATATACCTATATATCATATGGTGTAGTAAAACCTGTTCCTCTGTTTTCTGGAAATCTTGATTTTCAACTCTTTCTAATGTATTTTGCTTTTGGGGGCCCACTCAGACCTTAAAATATGTCTTCTGGAGGCACAGAGTGAAAAGCCTTGTTAGTCTGCCTTCACGCCTTTGGAGCTTCTCCAGACTATTCCTTGACCAGAACCATCCATTTTCTGGCTGGCTTTTCTGGTAGAGTCCATCCACACTCCTCGAACTGTCTACTGTTTGCTTGGCAAGGTCCACCTAGATCCCTCCTAGGCCTGCATCCTCCTGGGAGCTATGGGACCAAAGTGAGCCTTGCTACTTCTTTCTTTCTGCCCTTCCCCAGCGTGCGAACGCACGCACACACACACACACACACGCATGCACACAAACACATGCACACACACACGTACGTGCGTGCACACACACACACACACACACCATCATTCCAGATTGGACTAATTTTATCAGAACTAGACTTGTAAATTAACAGAGCCATATATTATTCCACCTACAATTTGAAAAAAAAGAACTTGATTAATAAGTGTCAAATCATCATTCAGAGTATCTATAACTATCACAGCATAAAGTAGCTGGAAAAGAAACGCATATATAGAATCCAGTGGTTTTCAGATTCCAATTTATCAAATGGATACAAGTGAACCTGGTTTAGTTAAAGAGGGGAGGGAAAGGGGACGCTGCCTCTTAGGCCTCATCTTGGTGGTGGCCTGTGTGGCATACCATCTCCACATAAGCCTGTGAACCCCTAATCTGAGTTACTTGAAACGCTTTACCTATGTGGAAACTGAAACTGGAATGGTTAAGTGACTTGCTCACAGTCACATACCCAGTTTGTGGCAGAGCTGATTCTCAATCTCAAGTTACCAAGCACAGTGTCCTTTTTCTGGGTTTTTCTCACAGCACCAGATAACTGCTAGGTTATCTGCTCATTGGGCTGGTCCAGTTTCTCTCTCTGCCCAAGAGCAGTTTAGAAGAACTAGCATTTTCATGCAAAAATCTTTGTTGAAGGAGATTCGTGATTAACTGAAATCACCCAAAGTACCAGAAACAACGCAACAAACCATGAAAGGCAGCACAGCGTGTTTTTATCTGACCCATTTGTTCCAGGGTGGGCTCTCTAGCTGAGCAGCCTAACAGCCTGACACCAACCTGTCTCATAAGCCCTGCACACATAAACAACCAGAGAAGTTAATGATAGGTATGAGAGACTTTTGGCGGTGGCCAATTAGAGCAGACCCCCCACAGAGCTTCATCATAGGGTAGCCACGTCAATATCCTCCTCCGTGCAGAAGTCCTTGTGATTAATGTAATCACTGTAATTACCGACCTCTCTTCTGAGAGTCTTGGCCACATGGAAGAGTTGAATGTTTTCCCTGAATGCATTGTTTCCAAACAATGTATGTCCTTAATTATAGAACATGATGTCATGAGTTCTGATGAGGGAGTCACCGTAGGGGAGCTGAGGATGGCTCTGAAGGCACAAGGGGGCCAGTTCAACTCATAACCCTCCCTAGGCCTCTCGGTCACATACAGGTAGCCAGTTACTTGATAATTAACAAAACAAGCCTGTGGTTGTTGCTGTTGTCCATTTGACTCCTATGCCTTTTGGGAACATATATTGGGAAATAAAGGCTTTCTTTTTCTTCATGTACCTCATAATTATTGTGCCCCAGAATTGGAACATAGTTATTATTATTTTTCCATTCAGGAGTTAATGCTGCAGCCAAACAGATCTGGATGGAAACCCAGTTTGCATCCAGAGGAAAATAGTTGACTATTCTCAGATTAGACCACTTGAGGGCAGCATAGCCTTAGGAGAGTGTGTTTTGAGCAACTAACACATAACCTAAGGAGGAAACATGCAGTATGGGTATCACATACACATCACTGTCATTCCGGGAGTAAGACCATAAAAAATGAGAATGTACTCCCAGGGAGTCAGCTCACATTTAGGAAAGAAGGAATAAATATCTAATTTTAAATGTGATTGCAAAGTTTTTTTTTTTACGTAACAGAATTGCTTGGGGCAGGCACGCTGTAAACCATGTATAAGGGGAGGGATTTATTCTGTGAAATGAAGTGCTATTGCAAAAAAGAAAATGTGCAGTGCAGCATAGAAACAAAACAGGTAAACTAAAGTATATTGCACAGTGAAGCCTGGGGACACAATCATGAGTATATTCGCAGGTCTTTATGATCCTTTCCGGTGCACATAGTTCTTCACAACGGACATGTCCCCATTATAACCTCTTTTAATTTAGCAGGGAGCTGCTTCTTTGCTTTTCCTTCATATTTCGGGGGTCTCAGGATGGATGAGAGAAAATAAAAGGGGAGGTTAGGAGGAAAGAGAAGAGAAGGAGGATGGCATGCCGCTCTCTGCTTGGAGAATCACTAGCCATGGTCTCAGTCAAAGGGAGACACGCTGGCTCCACTCATCTCTGATCCTCCCCCAATAAATTATTTGCAGATACCTTCCTAGTAATTTTCACGGGATGCTAATTAATCACAACTGATCAGCCTAGTGTGATAGAGTTATTTAAATTCTCTTTCCAAATATCATTGCATGCATACCTAAATAACAGACCAATCATTGATTTCCAGAAACCTGTTTGGAAGGCATTCTACATTCCTTCCTTTGCTTCTTTTTATGGGCCACAGAAAGAACATGATAGTTCTTGAATACATTTCCCAGATTGTCCAAAGAGGTGGAACTCTTAATGTTAAGCACAGTTCTTTTGAGACTGTGGTTGTAGGGGTGAAATTAAAGAAAGATCTGGAAACTAATGGAAGCTACTCACATGAGCAGCTTTTTGGTGCAACCTCAGTTGGAACGTCAGTGACTCTTTGAAAATTCTTTCTTCCATCCCAAGTCATAATCCTATCAAATTGTGTTCTGTATTTTTTCGCAAATCTCTAAACAGAAACTCATACCTCCTGGAACACAGAGGTAATCTTGGCTAGTTTGCAGATATGGCCAAGGATATTAGGTGTGAAGTTCTCTGGTTTTCTTCCCTTCATTGCTAATTTTGCCTTTATTCATCCCCTTCAGTCTTTTCCGGGATATTGTTCCATCAAACACCTCCCTAACTCTACCCTTTTATTTTCAGCCTTTTCCTCTGCACTTATGGGGAAGGTTCTTTACCTTGTTTCTCTTTCCAGCATCTATTCTCTCTAACTCCATTCACACTAGATTTCTTGAAAAAGGTCTACACAGGACCCCCCATGCTCTGGCCTTCCTTTACTATTTCCCTTGCATTATTTTTCCCAGAAACGATTCTTTAAAGCCCACCAGTGAGCTACTCATCTCCAGTGGTCCAGTGGTTTCTCCTCAGCTCTTCTTAGCGCATCACAACCCTATTACCATGATGGCAGCATTGACCTGAAATCCCCCGACCTCTCTCCCTTTGAAATACTTTCTTCATCTGAATTCAATAACACGCGTACTCACTGGCTGAATATTTCCCCTTAGTCTCTGTAAGGAAGTAGAAGGGAATCCTTCTTGATGTAAGAATTTGCTTTTTCCTTGATGTAAGAATTTTTCAGTACTCAGCCCCTTTATCTGCTATGTGTTCTTTACTGAACTCATAGAATCCTACAACTTTAACCACCAACTCTTTGCTCATAACTCCTCAGTGGTATTTCTAACAATCTCTCTCCCAAGCTATGTCCCTGCCTTTCCAACAGGATTTTTGTCATTTCCACATCTATGTCCTATATCTCAAGCAAACATTTCCAAAATAGAACTCATTTTCCTGCACAGCCTCCCCACATCCTGGTCCCAAACTGAGTTCCCCTTCTTACCTTTCCTCAACTCTCAAGTCAAAATTTCAACTATCCTTGACTTCCCCTTTGTTATTTGTAAGTTGGTTGCACATGGAGAGCACAGGATTATGAAATGTCTTTTCAGAATCCCCCTTCTATATGCACTGAGAGTGTTCTATTTCAAGCCTTCATTTTCTCACCTAGACTTCTGAAATGATCACCAAACTGTTGTTTCTGTCATTAGTACCCTCTTCCTCTTTCCAGCCCAATCAGTGTTTGGCCATTAGCTATTATTTTCCAAAACAGTTCTTTCCTTACAAAAGAAACTGGTAACATTAGTTGCTTCCAAAATAAGGGACTGGGAGACACAGATGTAAGAGAGAGAAAATTTACATTAGATACCAGCTTGTTCCTTTAAAATGCTGTGCCTTATAAACACATTAACTATTCAGAATAATAATGTTTAAATTAAACATTAGGTATTATCTGTTTAATTTTTTAAAAATATCCTCTTCAGATATTCCTCTGCTCGAAATCCTACATACATTGCCTTTGGAATAAAATCAAACTTCATCACATCGTTCAAAGCCCCTAAAATGGCCTTTCTAGTTTTCCGTTTACTCTGCTTTCCATCCACCCACTGACATACTCCACAGGCCAGACTCTGGCCGGCACTCTGGATTCTTAGGCTTCCAAACCTTTGTTTAAACCATTCCTTCTGTCAGTGGTGTCTTTCTTCCTCCCAAATGAACTCCTACCTTCCTTCCAGCTTCACCTCAGACGGCACCAATTCCAAAGTGCTTTTCCAGATCCCAGCATTTAGAACTCCTTCTTCCCTTCTGTGAGCTTCCTGGCCTAAGCACCTGATCTTTCTGTCAAAGTCTGCCTGGTTTTGTAGTTATTTATTCACATGACTGTTCTTATCTTTGTGTATTTTGCACTGCTTAGTTCAATGCATTTCACATGATGGATACCTGGGAAATGTTTCTGAATGTCATCGGTTCTTGAGACACTGAGAAATCCAAAATTAGAACTGTTTGGATATAAGACCCAGTGGCATCTTTGTGTCATTTACTATTGTCATTGACATTAAGGAATACAAAGCTCAGTGGGTTCCCTTTAGGGCTGTGCTTCTCCTAGTGTGGTCCTAGATCTGGAGTACTTGCTAATGTGAAGATTCCTGGGCTCCAAGAAACCTACTGGTTCAGAGTCCCTGGGGTACGATTTGGCAATCTGTAGGTTAAGTATGTATCCCAGGTGCTCCTTATGTACACTGAAGCTTGAGAGCCACTGCTCTAATAGGATGTAGCAGGGTTTAGGGAGGAAGGTTTTAGAGGCAGATAATCCTTGAGGTTTGATCGTGCTTGTCTGCTCAGTGCTCCTTAGCTTCTGCCAGTCTCTCAGCCCTGCTGCTCAGCCGGCTTCCTGTGCCTGGCTGTGCCTCGTGCTCCTGGAACATGATTTGCCCTCTGTCTCTCCTTTCAGGAGACAGCTGAGCTGTCAAGCTCTCACTCCCTGCAGAAGCTGTGTGGTGCCGGCACATTTTGATGGGAGAGGGATGTCTCAGACTTCAGCAATAATCTTGTCTTTTTTCAGTCTTCTCTTCTCCCCTAAAACTGCTGTAGGCAAGGGACTATCCTCTGTGTTGTAGACAGGAAGATCTTGTGTCCAGAAAACATTGAGACTTGCCTAAGCCACTGACATATTAATAGAGTTAATATCAAAAGGCTTGTCATCCAACTGGGCATTCCCAGTGACACTTTGTCAATCAGTAAGTCAATCAATCAACTGACAAGTGTTTAATGAATGCCCATCCAGAAGTGTCCTGTTTAACATCTGCTGGCTGGGCCGGGCCCTGAACAGAACTTGGTTCAGTGTCCTTACAATATCCCTGATCTAGGATCTAATTCTGTACCATGTCGTCCACAGTTGGCTGCCTTTGTTGTCACACCAGGTTGCTGGGCTATATTTCATATAGTAAATGTGAACATCACCATTTACTATATGATTCTGTAGGCCCTAATGAAGTTAAGAGGAGCAGGGGATGAGGGCCAGCTATTTAGACCTCCAACGTGAACAATGACTCAGCAATATTAGCTTGATGTTGCCCCTCAGTCCGTTAGATTTTCCTTGCACTTCCATTGAATTAAAATTAGAAATTCTGCGAACAAGTGACTCTGTCAAAGAAACCTTCTTCCCCTCTGCCAATCTATACACATAAGAAATCCTTAACCCTCAGTATAAATGACCTTTGTTCTCACAATTTCCAAGCTTTTTTAAGGTTATAATTATGATTTAAACCCACCCTATGATCCCCAAACCTTTCTAAAACTAATCAGCTTATAGGATGCCCTCATGCAAAAGGCTGCATTTTCTACAGTTACGTTTTCATTTATTTTCTAATAGTCACATAGTGACTAATAGTGGAAACTGTAACCATGAATGTACAACTCAGAAATGCAGTTAAGACTTGCTTTTCTTCTGCCAGCTTACTCTTTTATGAGCCAGAGATAGTAAAATAAATACAACATGTTTAAAAATGCCAACTCAAACTTGAATTTCTGAGCCAAGAATGTTCTGTGGGTTAGTATGCATTCTGCTAGGTCACTCAGAGTACACAAACCAAATTTCACGTGGTTTTCAAAGTAGCCCCAAAACTTGACCTTCATCTCACTTAGCATTGGTGATACCAAAGATCACTGGCACATCCCAAGTTTGAGAGATGATAATAGGCACCTCTGGCCATTTTCACTGTATCTAGTCTAGGATTTAGTCTAGGATTTAGGCTTCCCAGCTGCATTTAAAACCTCAGGGAGCATAGTCCTTTACTGAGAGGGATTTTAGCTAATAATTTTACTTCCACATTGTTCCATACTGTGTTTCAGGATGCATGATGTACATGCTTTTCCTTTTTCCATCTCATTTCACCATTAAATAAATGCCCTGGCTGGGTCAGAGGAGCCAGGAAGCAGTGTTATTCAGTGTGCTATTGATATTGCCCCCTAAAGCCTCCAACATCTTCCCTATGGGCATCTCAAAATGGAACAGAAAGTCCCAGTGGGTCACCATTGTCCATTCATACACACTGCGAATGTGTTATATGTCTCACTCAATAAACCAACACAGTTTTGCTGAATTATGCTGAGTCAAAGTCTTCTTTAAATCTTACTATACTTATCACTGTTCTAGGTGAAACTGCAAACAAATAAAACCTCTAAAGAGTTATTTTTGGACATCTAAATGGAAAATGTTAAGTGACTCCTCAAGTTTACAAAACAGGTTAATAAAGGTAGAATAAAAGAACTACAGTCTAAAAACTTTCCTCTAAGACTACAATGAAATTTATTTTATCTCATAACATAGAATATCCCATGTAAGGAACATCAAGGAGAAATTGGATAATATGCTTTTCATTCTTTAGAATTTTACTTTGATGCAGATAAAATTGCATTAGTTATTTTTAATTTTACTTTCTTCATTTACTAAAATGCCTAATATGGGACAGTCATGGTGGCTTATGCCTCTAATCCCAGTGCTTCGGAAGGCTGAGGCAGGAGGATTGCTTGAGTCCAGGAGTTTGGGATCAGCCGGAGCAACACAGTGAGACCTCATCTCTACATAGAATAAAATTCACTGGGTGTGATGGTGACTGCCTGTGGTCCCAGATATTTGGGAGGCTATTTGGAGGATCACTTGAGCCCTTGAGGTCGAGGCTACAGTGAGCAGATATCACACCACTGCACTGCAGCCCATTAAAAAAAAAAAAAAAGCCTCATGCGGACCCGAATCACTGCTTCTAGATCTGCTTCTAGAGTCTTTTCTTCACTGATACATCTGAAAGTAGAACGAGGATTGTATTGCTATTTAAGTATATTAGCAGTGTTATTACTATGTTCTGTTTTTGTTTTTAAAATTTGTAATCACCTACTCTATGTCTACGTCTTTTATACCTTTCCTACATTCTTCATAACATATAAAATGTAGATAATCATCATAACCTTACAGAAAAGGAAAGAGACTCAGAAATATTCTGTAACATGTGAATTACTTAGTTCAGAGTCTGGCAGATAACAATCCTCAATGAATATTAACATTATCATTATTTTCCCCAAAGCCTCAGAGCTATTAGATGGGAGAATTTGAGCTCAAACTCAAATATAACAACATGGTTTTTGCTGGTGTGCACATGTACTGCCTCAATTTTCACACTTGATTTCATGAGCAGAAAAGTTATTTTAGTCCTGTTTATTTGAACAGCTAGAACAAATATTGCTTACACTATATTTATTTGCCAGTATCTCTAATATTAATTTATGTGAATGCACACCTGCGTATTGTATTTGCTCAATTTTGGTTTTGTTTTTAGGTTTTAATATTGTCTACTGTCATGTGTTTATGAAAACCAAGAATGTAGCAGCTTCTTCTTTTTTTTTTTTTTTTTTGGCTGGGGATGAGAAGAAGGTGTTAATGGAGAAGCAAATAAATGTGAAATGAAACAGTCCCTCTCCAGGGAAGAGCAGGAAACTTCCCTAAAAGCAGAGGTTCCTAGCACAGCCTTATATAGCAGGTTGTGCAAAACCTAACTCTAAAAATAGGGCTTGCTTTCAACTACAGGACAGCACATTTGGATTCTGTTTTGTTTCCAACTGGAGTTTCAGAAAGTGCATCCAATATTTCCTTTAGAAAAGCTCCATGGAGTTTCTCTACCTATGAGTTATTCTGAAAAAAAAATCTGTGAAAATTCGGACTTTTATTTTTATTAATAAATGGCTACAGCTTTCATTTTGGGAGGAATTCAGTAGACATTATGATGAAGACTTTCGGGTCCAGACATCCAGTGTGCCTTTTCTCCGTTAGCAGAGTCGTGAGAGCTGCAGGAGCCTCACACTTGGCTCTGCCCAAGCACCATGCAGGCATCTCCGTGAAGGCTGGTGGCTAAGGAGCCTCCATAGGAAACATGCACCCTCCATCACCACAAAGTCATTGAATCTCTTCAATCTTAAGGGTCTCCACGTCTTGACAGAAGGCTCAATTTTGACGAAAACTTCTTTGGAAGAGCACCCAACTGGCACTTATGGTGAGCAACAGCAGGTCTCACAGTTCCCTTTTTCAATTAAAACAACAAAAAAGAACAAGGTGGTCACACACAAAACAAGAGTCATTGAATTAGGCCAGAGCTAGGCTTTGGAAATTGAATTTAAAGGCCCGGAACCAGGGAGCTTAACTGCAGACTTCAATGTTTAAACACAGGAGAGTTGAGTTGGGAAAGCATCTGAGCTTGGTTCAGGTGGCACTCAGCTGCTTTATTTTAGCTTGGTCCCCTTGCCAGAAGAACCTGAATACATTTGAAAGCATCAGGCCCTGGCTCATGATTATGCCTGTGGATGTGGTACCCATAGCTCGAGAGGAGATGGTTGTCTTCTAGGGGAGTGCACAGCATGTGAAGATGTTTCTGGAGTGTGACTGGGAGTAGCTAAGGCTTTGGCAAGCTTAAGACTGAGTGAGAGTCAGAGCCTCAAACTGTGACTCAAATGGGCATATGATTCTGAACTTGTTTACACCATTCTGTAATGGTTTCATGTGTGATCATATCTCCCTAGCAAGCCTGAGAGCATCTGAAGACAGAGAGCATGCTATTTTTGATTTCCCAAAAGAATCTGCCAGAGTCACAGACTCATTTTATTGACTGACAGTCACTGCTAGCAGTGACTTCAGCTGCAAATAAAAAAACAATTTGTGTTCTGAGTAATAAAGGAATGTGTCATATAGTCACGCTTCTGTGGTGTAGCATTGATTCATTATGATAGAAATAGCCTGTGAAGCAGACATAAGCCAAATGCACACAGTATCTGGGAATCCTGTGGCAGAGACAGAAGAAATAAGTGGATGCATTAAGTTAGGGACTTGGTAGAGGGGGCCTAACTTGTATTCAGGCAGGGACACAGACAGATGCTCTCCAAGGAGACAACACCAAGAGTAGGTTGATGCAATTCACACATTCATGTCTTCTCTAATTCAGATGTTAAATCTTTCAGAATACAAAGATGAATATGCATGGCCTCTGTCTATAAGGTGAGACATACCTATCAACAGATAAATTAAGACATCAAACACAATGCCATATGGCAGTGCAATTTAATGAAAAGGGGTTTCCCACAAGAGGGAAAGGAAGCTGGCTTTGCATACAGGTTTTATAATCTATTATTGGCTGTATGACTTGGATTTTTTTTTTTTAATGGAGTCTTTCTCACCCAGGCTGGAGTGCAGTGACGCAATCTCGGCTCACTGCAACCTCTGCCTGCCAGGTGCCAGGTTCAAGCAATTCTCCTGCCTCAGCCTCCCAGGTAGCTGGGACTACAGGTGTGCGCCACCATACCCAGCTAATTTTTAGTAGAGACAGTGTTTCACCATGCTGGCCAGGCTGGTCTCAAACTCCTGACCTCGTAATCTGCTGCCTCGGCCTCCCAAAGTGCTGGGATTACAGGCGCGAGCCATGGCACCTGGCCATGACTTGGATTTTTTAGCCTGTTTTCTTCTCTGCCAAGTATGGGTAATAATACCTATCGTATTGGATTATTGAAAGAATGAAAGGAGACACATATAAAACTGACAGCTCACACAGTGTACAGGATAGACCCTCAGGAAATGTTCTATTCTTTCCTTTCACAAAGGAATGTGCAGTACTGTGGTTGCTCAGAGGCAAGACCAACAGCTGCCTGAGAAAAGGAGGAGAGACTTCACTTAGGAAATACATCTTTGCTTGACCCTGAAGAATCAATAAGTCCTTTATTCAATTATTTATTCAGCAAATGTTTACAGAGCAGAGTTAAATACCAAATATTGTGCTAGATGCTGGGGTTAAGATGGTGAGCAAAACAGACATGGTCCTGGTTCTCATGGATCTTACCTTCCAGACAGAGTGACAGATCAGACCAAACAAATAGACACATCAATTCTGAGCAGGGAGGCTAAGCTGGATAATTGTTATTTGTTTGTTTGTTTTTGAGACAGAGTCTTGCTTGGTCGCCCAGGTAGGAGTGTAGTGGTGCAATCTCAGCTGACTGCAACCTCCGCCTCCTGAATTCAAGCGATTCTTGTGCCTCAGCCTCCCGAGTAGCTGGAGCAACAGGTGTGCACCACCACACCTAATTATTGTATTTTCAGTAGAGATGGGGTTTCCCCATGTTGCCCATGCTGGTCTCAAACTCCTGACCTCAAGTTATCTGCCTTGCCCCGGCCTCCCAAAGTGCTGGGATTATAGGTGTGAGCCACCACTCCTGCCTAAGCTGGATAATTGTAACTCTCAAATACATTCAGGGGCTTCTGGCAAGATCACCAGGTGAAAGCAGCCCGAGATGCAGCCTGAAAGGGGCCAACAGGCCCTTCCAAGTCAATGCCTTTGGGTTTAAACATAAAATTGTGCAAGTAAGACCATCAGTTTCAGGACTTTAAATTCAACTTCCTGGGCCTAGTTCTGGGCCTAATTAAATGACTCTTTTTAGTGTGTAACCTTCTTTTTATTTTTGTTTTCTTTTTCTTTTTCTTTTTCTTTTTTTTTTTTTTTTTTGAGACGGAGTCTTGCTCTGTCGCCCAGGCTGAAGTACAGTAGTGTAATCTTGGCTCACTGCAGCCTCTGTCTCCTGGGTTCAAGCGATTTTCCTGCCTCAGCCTCCCAAATAGCTGAGTTTACAGCTGCATGTCACCATGCCTGGCTAATTTTTGTATTTTTAGTAGAGACAGGATTTCACCATGTTGGCCAGGATGGTCTCCATCTCTTGACCTCGTGATCTGCCTGCCTGGCCTCCCAAAGTGCTGGGATTATAGGCGTGAGCCACCGCACTGGCCTGTTTTTGTTTTTCTAATTAAAGAAAGGAACTGCATCACCTACTGCTCATCATAAATACCAGGGGAATGCTCTTCAAGAGAAGTTTCCATCAAAGTTGAGCCTTCTATCAAAGTCTAAGATTGAAGTTACTAAACTTTGGGAGACAGAGTGGGGGGAAAAAGAAGAGAAAGAAGAGAGAGATGCATGTTGCCTGTTGAAGCTCCTTAGACATTGACTTTTGCAGAGAGGCCTGAATAGTCCTTGGGGCAGAGCCAAGTAGAGACTCCTGTAGTCCTAACGATTGTACTTAGAGGGAAAGGGGCTGGGAGGACTTCTGGCCTAATATCATCCAAGAATCAAAGGGTGAGAAAGAGCAAGCAATGCAAAGAGTGAGAGGAGGAGCATTGTAAGCAGAAGCAGTACATGGAATTGCCCTGAAGCAGAGAAGGGCTTGGCTGAGGAAGTGAAAGTATAGAATAAAATGGGGAAAGGATAGTGCTTGATAAAGTTCCACCGAAAGGGCTTCAGGGGAGTTCGTTCCAGAGTGAACAACATGTGCAATGGTGTGGAGTCTTAAAAGAGGTCTGGCACGGTCTCAGAATAGGGAGAATTTCCTTGTGGCCTCACTCTAGCCTGGAGGAACAAGAGGGCGGCAGGAGATGGTGCTGGGGAGGTAGGTGGGGGTCGGATTATGAGGAACTTGCTTGTATGATAAATGAAGACATTTATACTTTGTTCTGTTTATAGGCGAGACTCTACACAGGTTTTTTTATGTGGAAGGATGGATGCATGATTTGACTATGGTAGTGTAGTGGATGGATTAAAAGTGAAGAGATTGGAGGGGAGTTCAAATGCCAGGCTGCTAAAACAGTCTGAGGAAGGACTGAAATAAAACAGTGACAAAGAGGACTGGATTCAAGGGACAATCCTAAGGTAGAAACATGATGAAGAAGAAATGGAGTGAGGGTGTGATGAATGAAGGATGACAATGAGGTTTCTAATTTGGGAAGCACACATGCCATGAGCCATCACAGTGATGGTCGCATCACCTATCAGGTAGCCTCTGGAAAGCCCCCCTTTATACTAATAAAAGTGAAAATGACAAATAGTGCCTTACCATTATTAGGAAATATTTTTGACCCCAAAGACCCTTTGAAAGAATCTCAGGGATGCCTCCAACGTCCTTGGTCCACTCCTTGGGACCTGCTGTTGTAAGCAGTGAGTTAGGACTCCTCTCACCATCCCTGACCCTTCTCCATGACCTACTCACCACCAACAACCTCATAAATGCACTTGATCTGGAATTATTTGCACTTGGATTTGCTATTGCATCTTCGGTTTGGAGATCCTAACCTGGCTCAGCAACCCCTCTAAGCTTGTCTGTATTTCCATTTAGAGAACTTTTATAAATACCTACCAATTTTGGGACCCCAATTTCTCTGCATGGCTTCACCTCTTGCTGCTCAGATGTGGGGTATCTTCTGTTATCTACAAGACAGTTCCACCCTGGCTCTGAACAAAGAGAAAGCATTCTGTACTCTGGACCCTGGGCAGGTGGTTAGGCAAAGCTAGATTCATCTTCTTAGGAAAACTACCCAAACCAAGCAGAGCTGACCTGCAAGAATAATAGGAGTAGATATGTGAGTTAATGGGAAACCAGTGTGAGTCCTTGGCAAAAGGAAGAGAGTCCTTTGGCAAAAAACAGAAGAGAATTATTTAATCCATCTATTTAATTTTTTAATTAAATTCTGATTTTCAGAATTAAGGAAGGAAGAGAAGGAAGACAAAAAACAAAATGTGTATTTGTGTGTGTTAGTGTGTGTGTAGGCACTCTCTTTAAAGAAAAATAGTGCCATACAAGGAGGAAATGAAATAGTAAGCATGATGGACTGTATGAGATTAGCCATTGTAGAGAAACGTAATTTTAGTGGATTGAAATTTATTTGGAAACCTTTTCCTGTAGACAAATATATCTCATTTTACCAAGCCTCCTTGATTTAGTTTGGTTTAAAAGTCAAAGAAAAAACATATTCCGTTGTATTAAATTGTCAAGTACGGCTTGTTAACATGTCTCAGTAAGATTCAACATCTCACCACTCAAGTGTTGAATTTGTCCTGTGTGTAAGCCAGCAATGCCCCTCCTTCCTTCTCCACTTTGCTCTTCAAGCACGAGACTCTTGGCCTACAAGTTTCTTAGACTACAGACTCCCATGACACAGATTTTCCCCCTATAAGACCTACATCTTAGTGCGGTGTTTCTAGATGTTTGTATGAGAACCTATTTAATTGATTTCAGACTGATTTCTCTCTCCCTACCTTTTTCTCCTCAATTACATTTTACTTTGTATTTGAAATATTTTTCTGAATTTTCTAAATTTTAAAGGACTCTCAAATGAATGTTAACTTATATTCTGACATATTGAAAATATATTCCATTATCATGTTTAATCCCTGGACTTATGATCCTAGAAGCACGGGGTGATTTAGTGCTTCGCCTAATCTTACCTAGCAAGCCAGAAGAGACAGGCTTAAGCCAGACCAGCTGATCTTCAGTGCTATGCACTGCCCCGAGCTGATTTATATTTCCTTTTATTATTGTTGAACGTTTGCTTCTTCTAGGGGGCTGCTTGGTCAGTCACTGCCACCATATTAGGCCACACTCTGACAAGCAGTTTTATTCCTACAAAGAATCTAATTTCTTTCTCCAACATGTGGCATCCTAAGACCACTGGGCTCTGCTGGTGATGCTTGAACTGCCCAGGGGAAGAGGCAGAGAGTCAAAAATACACCAATTTTAGCAGAAAACCCTGACATCAGTGACAGCTGGACCACCACAAAATCTATAAACGTACTTGTTACTCATCTGCTATGCCTGTAGGGCAAGCCAGGTCTGTGACCACTGAACATTTTGTAGAGGAGAGGTTTTCTAGGCGGGGCTCCTGACAGAACCTGAAATGACAAGAATAAAATGAGGTTGGCATTCAGAACATTGTGTGTTATTAGTGTAGCCCTGATTTGAAAGAGGAGACCTACCACCTAAATGTAATTTAAAGAACTGAGAGGTGGAGTGAAAATTGGGTTAGATGTATCGATATGAGCACTGTTGATTCAATATATGACCTGGGAGATCATCTGAGTTTAAGTACTAGTTGGTTATGGCGAAATTTTCTTTAAAATCTCTTAAAGTCTCTGTACCTAGCATTTTATCATCTAGAAAAAGGCAAAATTTTGGTAAAATGCAATCCTAACGACAGAGTAAATTTACATCACATAACCACAAGCTTGGTAGAAAGTGGCATGTAATTCATATAAACATCTTGGAAATCTAAAGTTAAAAATCCTAGGGGTTATAGAAAAATATATCCTTTGTTTATAGTTTTGGGGTATTTAATTTTTAAAATTTTGGCATTTGTTTTCTTATCCAAATGCCTGCCAATGCAAGAATTAGATTATCTGAATAGGAAATAAGGTGTACCTAGAGCCTCTGATTAAGTTTTTTGGATTTTAGGCAAATAACCATAGATCCTTATCTGATGAATAATTTTTATTTACTATTTTTAAAATCACAAACTAATGAAAAGACATGCAAGCAAACATACTCTCGTGATTAATTCAGTTCATTCTTTTAGACTCCTTGAATGTAAGAGCAAGGTACATATGTTTTACTTCCAGTGCAATTCTCTGTAGTATCTAAGTGCCATGAACACCTAGCAATGCTGTCTCATGATCTAATACCCATAATTATTTTCACTGTTGACTTAGGATGATCACAGCCTGTAGCTCTCATTTGCAAAGTACCTTAAATATATGCCTTTGTGATGAATCAAAGTCATTTCTTGAAAAAAAAAAAAAAAAGAAAACAGAGCTAGACCCAGATACTGTGTTAGATATTTGATATGGGAAATATATATTCCAACTTGGATAATATATTGAGCTCCAAGCCCAATATATGTGATAATAGTAACTATTATTTACTATTTATTGTATACCTATCCCTGTGATTGGCATTTTATATATATTATGTCAGTTATTCCTCTCAAAAATCCCCTAAGATAGACATGTTATTTCCAACTTTACAAGTGAGAAAACCAAAGTTTGTTAATTAAATAACTTGTTCCAAGTCACATAATTAGTAAGTGAAGCAGGAGTTATTTGAACTCAGGTTGTCTGATTCCACAGGCTTTGCTTTCAGAGTGGCAGTATGATGTGTTTTGAAAGCTTCAGAGTCACATTATAAGCTTTGACTCTGAAGCTAGACTACTTAGGTTTAAATCTTAGCTCTGCTCCTTAATAATCAATAACTTACGAGACCTGGGACAGATGACTACAATAAAATTGAACACATAACTTACATTTGAGGTCCATGTCGTATTTCTATTGGATAGTGCTAGGTCTGGACTTTTCCAAATGCTGTCTTTCATTCTTTATCTATCTATGTATCTATTTATCTATTCTCTCTCTCTCTCTCTCTCTATCATCTAATTTTGCTTTTTTCTGGCTTGCCTCTTTTCATTTCTTTGTCTACATTGGTGCTAAAGATGTCTTGCTAAACTCAATCCAATCCAGCCTCTTTTGTACTGAAAAGCCTTTGCTAGCTCCTATCACCTACAATAGAAAGTCTGAACTCCATTATGGGGCATACGCAAACTTTTCATCCTCTCTCTACCTATCCAGCTTCATATCGCGCATGATTCTCGTCCTTGCACTTCGCATCTTGGAAACACTAAGCTGTGCTTTGGTTCCCAGGTCATCTCACACTTTTGCACTTGTTATTGCCTTTGCTTTGAATGCTCCTCCCTTTTCTGGTTGCAGTGACTGATGTTTTATTCATCTTCCAAAATCCAACTCAGACGTCACCTCCTCTAGAAAGGTTTCCCAATGTGGTTGGTCCCCCAAACTCTTTTGCAATGTTTGTATTCTTTATATATACTTTTATTACCTTTGTCAGATTTATAACTTGTTTCTCCATCCGCCACCCCTACTAGCCTGAGTATATTGAGGATATAATTGTATTTTATTCATTTCCATATTGATAAAAAACCAGTGATTGAATAAACAAAATATAACAATACCTGCTCTCAAGGAGAGAAATATACTTTTGTACAATAAAAATAAATATAATGCAAGATACAAGATATATCATAAGACAGAGCAATCAATAAATATTTGCGGGCAGAGAAGAAGTCAATTAATTTTGACTAAAATTTAAAAGAAGATGTAATGAGGTAGGGAAACATGGACTGACTGGCTGATATAAGGTATCTCAAGATGGCCTTACCTTAGTCAGTGTAGCATGGTCCAGGGCTGTCTCTCAAATAGGCAGAATCTAAACCATTCTTGTCATTGTTCAAACAGTATCTAGGGATACTATACTTACGCTACCTGAAGACACAGAACACTGAGGCTAAACTAGAATTCTGGTTTCTTGCTTCAGATAGAGGGAAAACATATATTGATAATAAGACTGAATACCTGCATCTTCTGGCCAGTGTGATAGTTTTCCTTAGGAACAAAATTTATTATGTAAAGCTAGATTGTGAGTGTGGAATCAGGACAAAATCTGTGAGTTGAAAGATTCAACAGTGGATGTCTGCTCCGCTCACCTCTGCAGTTGAATGCACCTGTTAACTTGCACCAGGCAGAGCAAGTCTTTGGTCTGGCTGCCTCCTTCTCTGGGCAGTACTTTTATGGGCATTGTTTGTCTATGACTCTCTTCTAATTTCTATTTCTGGACAACCCATTCAGAAAGACACATTCTTTCCTTAGATATGTGAATATCTCCCATTAGTCAGCTCTGTTCTGCGCTCAGTCCATTTATGAGGCAACTTGAAACATTTTTGTTCTCATAGACAACCTGTTGACTTAGAGTTAACCCTCCACGACAAGCCCTGTTCCCTTATTTCCAAGATCTTAGATGGGGCTGACTCCTGACAGTACAATAGCTTTAGGAGAATTGAGGAGGAAAGAGAGGGGGCTTCCTGGAGGAGACAGTGTTAGGATTCTGACGGGGGTGGTAAGGATCTGAGACTAGGACTTGGTTAACTGCACTGCTTGATAATCACATTTTTCAAAAAATGTGTATCAGTTATTTGAGGAAAATTACAAGGTCTTGAACTATGTAAATATATTTTTAATATGCACACCTCCCTGGCTTGGTCATATTCTAAATTTTGCTGCCTTTTTGCTGTTTGAAAGTATGAATTTAAGAGAATGCTCAAGGATAAAGCATTATTTGTATTGCTAGGGCTGCTAAGCAGTGAAACACATTTTAAGGGCAAAGTTTCCTTTCTGGTGAACAAACAAAAGATAATTATATTATCTTGTATATTTTAGATATTTTCTATGTGTCTGGTGATGAGAAAATTCATCATTAAAACTTTTAAAAATTGTAATTCTTGCTTCTTAGGAGCCAGAGAACCTCAATAAACCAGAGTTTAAACAAACACGTTTATATGTCTATTAGTTGCTATCCTGTTTTAAATGAGTATTAATATCTTAGTCCCTAGTTTGAAATTTACATCTCACAGAGAAAGGCACCTTAGAGTGTGGCTCAAGTTCATGGAGGGCTATGCTAGTTTCAGCTGTGTCAGTAGCTGTGCAACCTTCAACAGGGATCTTAATCTCTCTGGGCCTCAGTTGTTCTTTCTATGAAAAAATGGAGGATAGGTGTGTTAATATTTTCAATCTTTCACAACTCTACAACTTTGTGAGTCTGTGAAGTATTATTCCAATAAATGGATCAAAGTTTGAGGTTATGTTTTCTTCCTCTCCATTCTTCCTCTCCATCCCTCCTCCCCCCTCCCTCCCTCTCTCTCTTACTCTGTTTTGTTTCTTTCTAACTTGTACTAGAATGTGCAGAGCATAGGTTGTCCTTAAAATGTCAGCAGAGCTGGCCACTTGTTGACCATGTGATCTTAAGCAAGCCATGTGACATCTCAAAGATTTAGTTTTGTCTTCTGGAAAATGGATTTAACATCCTTTACCTCCCAGGGTTATTGTGAGGATTAGAGACAATGTATGTAAAGTGAAATGTTTAGCTCTTTTTATTATTACTAATTTACCATGATGGGTAAGATGTTTTTTTTTTCTTTTTTGAGACAGGGTATCACTCTGTTATTCCAGGCTGGAGTGCAGTGGCACCATCATGGCTAACCACAGTCTTGACTTCCCAGGATCAAGTGATCCTCCCACCTCAGCCTCCCAAGTAGCTCATACTACAGGCACACGCCACTTTGCTCAGCTAATGTCTTTTATCCATGGTGCCTAGCCTGGATAATAAGATTAAAATAAGGTTTCTGCCTTAGTAAAGATAGTAGAGATAACACATTATCTAATAATTATAATATAAAATACCAAAAGAGAGATACAGGTGCCTACCACCACACCCAGCTAGTTTGTATGTATGTATGTATTTATTTATCTGTTTATGTTGGGATAGGGTCTTGCTATGTTGCCAGGACTACAAAGTAATTTTTACTGAGTTCATAGACTAATAAGACCTCTTCCTGAAGAGTACAGAAGAATAATCAGGCAAAGGGCTTCATTGACCTGGGCTTTGAAGGATAAATCAACTTTGAAGACAGAAGGACATTCTGAGGCACATAGGGTAGATTCTGAACACAGAAAACTTTCCTTCTAATCCACTACTATCTTCAAGGTTTTGCACTGCCTGGTACTTTTTTAAAGGTTTTGAAGTAGAGATGTTCAACACCACCATGTTTTTGCCCAGTAAGTAATTTATCCTCTGAAGAAACTGGCAAAGGAGAAGTTAAAGGAGTTTTAGGGAGTGGTCTTTTAAAAAGAAAGGAGCTCCTGACCACGGGTTTATCTGGGAGAAAAGCAAGGCTTCTTTAATAAGCAAATCAGAGTCTCACTGTGTCACCCAGGCTGGAGTGCATGACACGATCATGGCTCAATGTGAGCCACTCTCTCTGCTGCAACATGAGCAAGAGGGCCTTCCTGTTATCACCCCATCAATCATTTCCACCAGGTAGCAAGGTTTGCTGGCTTAATGAGGTAATAAAAAGCAAGACTCTGACACAGGTAGGGGGTGTGAGATGCGAGGCATTGTTTCCTTGTGAAGGAAAAAGACCACTTGTAACCCACTGAGATAACCTGTCCTTCATTTTCCTGGGTCAGAGAGGGTCATTCTCCTTTACCCTTTCATTGCTTTTAATGTCAAAGACCTTGCTAATGATAGGTGAGAGACCCCTCTCCCTTTGATATGTCCAAGCTGAGGAAGACTCCTTGATGACTGTCATATAAAATAGGAAACAGCAGAAGACACCCACAGACACACACACAGAGACAGACATACACATGAGTAATGCAACCCCAGGGATCATCACCCAGGACTAATAAAATAGCATGAGCTATAGTTGCTCACATTACACAGGCTTCCTTCTCAGCAATGTGGTGTGGTGCTGAAATGTTGTTTAAAAATTTGTGCTGCCACCTTCATACCATGGCCATATTTTGGAGCCCATGACCTCATCACTATCTGAGTTGCCAGGGCTGGATTCCAGGAGAAAGGGGAAGGGAGGTGGACAGGAGAGAGAGGAAGCAAAGATTAACAAGTTGAAATAACGAAAACATTTAATTCTACTTCTTAGAATTCAATTATATCATTTGCAGAGAGGGTCCATGTCTTTCTGCTGTTCTTTCTTTCTTTTCTTTTTCTCTCTTTTAACATCTGCTGAGATGTAAGTCTACAAAACCTCTAACCACCTGAAAGCATTCACTAGAGCATAAATCTATTAGGTCTAGGGTTTCAAATGAGTGCAGCGAAGTTATGTTTGAGCTCTCCATCGTAGAATTTCTATTCCACATGGCTGTTCTTTCTTTTTCCTTTTCTTTTTTTTTTTTTCCTTTTTTTTTTTTTTTTTGAGACAGAGTCTTGCTCTGTCACCCAGGCTGGAGTGCAGTGGTGCGATCTTGGCTCACTGGAACCTCCACCTCCCAGGTTCAAGTGATTCTCCTACCTCAGCCTCCCAAGTAACTGGGACTACAGGCACCAGCCACCACACCCAGCTAATTTTTTGTATTTTTAGTAGAGACAAGGTTTCACCATGTTGGCCAGGCTGGACTCGAACTCCTGACCTCGTGATCCACCTGCCTCGGCCTCCCAAATTGTGGGGATTGCAGGCATGAGCCACCACGCCCAGCCAGTGTGATTGGTTTTATAGCCATCTTTCCTGGAGTCTTCTGCCCTCCTCTAATTTAAGTTGGTAGCTCTCTTTGCCAGGTGCACAGCTGTCTTCCTGGAGTCTCTTCTTAATCATCCTGGGGATTTCTCTTTTTCCTCTCTTGAGTTGGATCCCTATTTCTCTGGTTTTTCTTCCTCACTTTTGTGGTTCCCTTTGTCCAGTTGCTTCCTAAGAATGAGTGATAAGAGCTGAATTTTTTGAGACTGGGTATATTTGATAACATCTTTATTCTACTGTCATATCTAATTGATAATTTATCTGGGTGTAGCATTCTAGGCTATATTCTAGGCTACTGATTTGTGTCTATTTTCATCTATTGTGTAAGCCCTTTTTATCCAGCAACGCTTGCTTTCAATTATGAGAAATTTTCTTGAATTATTTAATGACTTATTTGTTTCATCATCTGTTTTCTCATTCTGAAATTCCTATTATTTAGATGTTGAAGCATTTGTATGCATCCTCTCTAATTTTCTTAGCTTTTTCCTTCGACTTTTACCTTTTTGTCTTGCTGTATTAGTCTGCTTTCACCCTGCTACAAAGAAATACTCGAGACTGGGTAATTTCTGAAACCATCAGATCTCATGAGAACTGACTATCACGAGAACACGGGGAATAGGAAATGGCATTGACAGTCTACTGTGTTCTTAGACTTTCAACAAGCCTTCCTGTTTTCGGCCCTACATTCACCTTTACTGTTCCCACAAATTCCTAACTCTTCAAGAAATTCCACAGAGCAAATTGTGTTGTTTTTTGACTTTCTCTATCTCTAACTTAGGGTTTGGCATTTCCAAGTCAGTACATTTGTGGAAATTGTTCAAAAGTACCTTTCCTTATAATAGACTAAAGTTTAAAAATGGCAAATAAATATCTACCTTTAGAAAACAGTATGTGCAAACAGTTGCTGATAACAATTAAATGATTGTTTTGAAGTAGCATTAACTCTAAGCTAGTCTAGGAACATTAAAATCCAGTTGGAACATTCAGTAACTATAATTATTACATTCTATAAAGATAATAAATGGTCACCTATTGAATAGCTTTGTGTCCATTCAGAGAAACTGAGGTGTCTGAGCTCCAGCCAGAGGTTCCTGGGCAACAGAAAGACAAATATGTCTGCTTCCTTAGCAAAGGAAGCTGCAGCTACCCATGCCACACTCACCCTCACACCATCAGCAGTAAACAATAGAAAACAACTACTTAGAGATAAGCCTGAACACGAAGGTGTGAGAGTTGGTGTCCTAACCCTCGCTTTTCTTATACTTTTTATAATACACGAAGCCAAAAGGACACACTGATGAAGTTGTTCAAGATGGAATCAGTACGTTTGAGGAAAAGAAAGCGCAACGAACACTGTTAAGAGATAGAAGTGAACTAGTATTTTATGAGAACACAAAGTTACCAGTGAATTTGTGTACATAACCAAAACACCAAAGAGTCTTCTAGCTATGGAGAAAGACCCCCAAACTATTTCCTCGGCTGTCAGCACCAGAAATACGCTCATGGAAGCCTTGGGGATTACTAGGAGAAATTATTTGACTATCAAGTTCTTAGGATTGATAAACTACAACTGCCTTATAGAGAAAATAAAGGAATGCATTTTGGGAACAAAAATATGACAGACTCACAATCTGTGGTACTTAACCGATTTAAAAATGTCAATATCGGCTGGGTGCAGCCCAGTACTTTGGGAGGCCAAGGTGGGCGGATCATGAGGTCAAGAGATCGAGACCATCCTAACATGGTAAAACCCCGTCTCCACTAAAAATAATAGAAAAATTAGCTGAGTGTGGTGGCGCGCACCTGTAGTCCCAGCTACTCAGGAGGCTGAGGCAGAAGAATTGCTTGAACCCAGGAGGCGGAGGTTGCAATGAGTTGAGATCACACCACTGCACTTCAGCCCGGTGACAGAGTAAGACTCTGTCTCAAAAAAAAAAAAAAAATCAATATCAAAAGATGAGGCTAAAAAATTAAATAGTTGGTAAGCATCACTAATAATTGTATATAAAACAATGAATTAAAGTTAGATAACCCCCTAAAAAGCAGGTTGTTTATTTCTTTATTTCCTTTATAACATTTGCAATATTTTAGTTTTATATGGATACATCTGAAAGTAGCTGCTCCAATTTAGCTGTTGAGAGCAAGGGTCATCTTGCATAGCTAAGGGTATCACAACATGAAGACACAGTCTCTCTAATTACATGTATCTTTCAATCTCACATTTATTATCAACCAAGTTTTTCTTTGTTGTATGCTTGTAACAATTTTTGTGACCATCCTAAATTACCTCATATTTCTTCGGGTACACTTAATTTCTTGGTTTGTTGCATCTTTATTTTACTATTGTTTTCATTACATTTCAGGACTTCTAAGGGTTATGGACATCACATTAGGCAATGTACTTGGCTCTTTGTACCAGGTAGAAAGACATGGTCTCTAATGTCAAGAGGCTTACAAACAATTCCCTCCCCTCTCCTCCCCTTCTCTCTTCTCCTCTCTTCCTCCTCTTCCTCTCTCTCTCTCTCTCCCTCTCTCTCTCACACACACACACAAGAATGAGGAACCCCCAAATCCCTAAAACAAAAAAGGTATGCAAAGATATATACATATATATATATATATATATATATATGTATGTATGTGTGTGTGTGTGTGTGTGTGTGTGTGCATACTACTATTTTACTACTAAATTAAAAAAATAGAAAGCATAAGAGAAAAGGATCATCCTAAAATGTCAAGAGAAAAACAAAACATAAAACAAAGTGATTTGATCGGGTAGTTTGACTTTAAAATTATTGAACAATAGGCCGGGCGCGGTGGCCCATGCCTGTAATCCCAGCACTTTGGGAGACTGAGGCAGGCAGATCTCCTGAGGTCAGGAGTTCGAGACCAGCTTGAGAAACACTATCTCTATTAAAAATACAAAATAAGCTGGGCATGGTGGTGCATGCCTGGAGTCCCAGCTACTCAGGAGGCTGAGGCAGGAGAATACTTTGAACCCAGGAGGCAGAAGTTGCAGTGAGTGAAGATTGTGCCATTGCACTCCAGCCTAGGCAATAAGAGAAAACTCTGTCAAAAAAAAAATATATATATATATATATGTACATATGTATAATTGAGCAATAGAGGCCACATAAAGTACTTACTTAGATTTATGTCTATAAGCCTTATATGTGGCATGGTCATATGCTTATATGGCATAAATCAAAACTTGTATTTCATAATACTCTGTTTATCACTTATCAGGCAACAACTTCACTCTTGAGAACCAAAATCCACATTCCACTCATCAGTGGCACCAGAGTCAAGCCACCCTGACGCTGGTCTTCATGTTTATGTCTTAGCTCCTAGTGCTAGGCAAGCCTAGAACACTACCTGCTGCTGGAGGTACTCAGTACTTGGTGAATGAATGAATGCCTTCAAAACTGAGGGGAAATGAGCAGTGGAAATTTGCAAGCACATTGGTTTAAATTGCACAGGCTTTTTTTTTTCTTGGCAAAGCAAGCTTTGAATGAAATGTCTTAGCAAATGTAAATGAGATTAAGTAGTATCAGAGATTATAATATATTATTGTGAAAGATGGCTGCCAAAACATTTATTTGAAAAAAAAAAGTAGGTATTTGATGTTTTCATTGAAATCCAAATTGTTTTGTAGCAATATGAGGAGACTCAACATTACTTACATTTTGTTTTATAAGCAATTTTTAAGATTATAAAAGTTCATCTGAAGAAATTAATATGTTTATTTCCTAAAAAGTATAATTTATATATGATGCTGTATACTTTGCTTGGGTTAAGTAAAATTTTTTTTTTTTTGCAGAACTTTAACTCTTACTAAAAAACTTTAAGATATTTATGTGCCATTTAATTGCTCCATTTCATTCAAATATTAGAAGATGCCATATTATTTACAACTAATTTAATTAATGTGGAGATCATTTTTTTCTATAAAACAAGCACTTGGTAATTCCATCTCTTTGCTTCGGGTTTATGTAATAATAGAGAGGAAATGGAAATTTCATCATATATAGTTTCAAATGAAAATCAAGAACAAATGAAAACTCCTTGTCTTCAACATGTTAAATTTTGTAATCAGGTAGAGAATTAATAAAAGTTATAGTTATGATAAACCAGAATTTGAATGTATTGTTACATTCACGTTGTACATCTAACACAAATATCAAATGCTTCATAAAGACTTTTGTATGCCTGCAGGCAATACAAAATATTTTTGAAGAGGTAGTTGTTGGCAAGCATGATCTGCCTAGGGGTAAAATTTGGGCTATAGTTTTTACACATGTAGTCAGTCTTCAGCAGCACACCAGCTTACATTGTTTGCCACTTCTAACCCAGAGAGTCTTGGTTTTGGAATGCCTTTGCTTTCAAAACAATAAAAAGCATGTAGTTTAAATAAAAGGACATGCCAATAAGTCTTAAAATAATGATCATAGACTCATCTTCTAGTCTCCTTGAAAAGTACGATTATTTGAAGCTTAATAGAGTTAATAATATGGTTCTTTGTAGGAAAGTCACTCAGGCACTCAATGAAGATCTGCATATTTCACACACACATGCAAACATAATTCATTGGCCCCCAAAATATTTCCCTAAAGTATCTTATAGAAAATAACACCATGTTCTTTCAAATAATGGAAGTCAGAATTACGTGGGGAAGCTCATTAAAATGCAGATGCCCAGGTTCTTGCTTCTAAGAATTGGCTTCCATAGAAGGCAGTAGAATAAGACCAGGGTTCTGCACTTTGAAAGTCCTCCCCAGGAAAATCTGATCTTCACCAGAAGTTATTAACCACCATCTTATAATAGAAGGCCATTAATAGTTTATGAGCCTTTAGTACAGCACAGTCTCAAACATTAATGCATACACAAATCACCTGGGGATCTTGTTAAAACACAGATGTTGATTTGGTAAGTCTGGGTTGGGGGCTGATATTCTGTGCTTCTCACAAGCCTCCAGGTGATTCCAGTGCTGAGGGTCTATGAGCCTCACCTTGAGCAGCAAGGATGGGTTTTTCTCTATAACCATTTTGTCGGGTTACACATGTCAGCTCACCTACATAGTAATTGTTCTGAGTACTCTATTAGATACTATAGTATTCATGAGAGGTGGCATTGTGTTGTGAAAACATAGGTTATCCAGTAAGCAGTGACTGAGCATTTACTATGTGCTGAGCTCTACGCCTTTGCCTCTCCAACTTCCCTCACCCCACTGCGTGAGGCTCACGTTAATTTGTCTTTAAGAGTGTATTAGTCCGTTTTCACACTGCTGATAAAGACATACCCCAGACTGGGAAGAAAAAGAGGTTTAATTGGACTTACAGTTCCACATGGCTGGGGAGGCCTCAGAATCATGGCGGGAAGTGAAAGACACTTCATACATGGCAGTGGCAAGAGAAAATGAGGAAGATGCAAAAGCAGAAACCCCTGATAAAACCATCAGATCTCATAAGACTTATTCACTACCACAAGAACAATATGGGGAAACTGCCCCCTGACTCCAATTATCTCCCACCAGTTCCCTCCCACAACATGTGGGAATTATGGGAGTACAATTCAAGATGAGGTTTGGGTGGGGACACAGAGCCAAACCATATCAGTGAGACACCATCTCCTTCAAGAAGCCTTGCCTGCTATGTGCTATGCGCTTCCATTGTATACGGTGTTTACTTTAATCATATAAATTATCATGTTGAGTTGTGATTATCTACTCTCTTATACATTTTAGCCTGTAATCCCAGCTATTCAGGAGGCTGAGGCAAGAGAATCACTTGAACCCAGGAGGCGGACGTTGCAGTGAGCCGAGATTGCGCCACTGCACTCTGACCTGGCGACAGAGCGAGACTCTGTCTCAAAATATAGAATGTAAGACTCAAGAGAGTATTATTCATTATTTCAATTCAGAACCCATAACACTATTTGTCATATAAAAGACAATCAGTTAATATAACTCCATTTCCTTACATAAGTTCAACACAGACCTCTGGCTGAGTGAAGAGAGAGAGTAGCTAAGGGTTATTGCCTGCCTCTGCAAGGCTCTTCTTAGCTAGCACTGGCCCAGGATCTTTTTGGCAAGATGGTGACATTCATGCAGGCTCTCCTCAATCTGAAATAAATAGCAGAACTATTAGTCAATCACAGCAGGGAGCATGACTGGTTTTAAAACGCATTAACAGAACATTTACATGGACACCAAGGGCACTTGGCATGACCCTTGTTTCCCTTCTTGAAGTACAGAATTTGGAAATCACGCCACAGCCCAGCTCAGCTCACGTGGACCTGCCAAGACCAGCAGAGTGCATAGGAGGTTCAGCAGCACCTGGGTAATGCCTCTGCTCCAGTGCCTCATTCTGCTTTGATGTGTGTGTTTATCTCCATAAATTACAACCAAGCCTACACAGTGATCATTTTAAGTTTTACTGATTGCCTTGTGACCTTACCTCTCTCATGGGGCCAGAAAAATCATGGTGAAATACAGTGATTGGCAGGAGCAGCTGTGGAGTTACTTATTGGGTCCTGGTGGGACCATTGCCTTTGCTGGGGAAGACTCAGGTATCTCTGATGTCCAACATTCAATAGGGGCAAATCTTTTCCACAAATGCACTGGGAATTCCCTATGTATTACAATATTTGTGTAATAATCTCATACCCTAAAAGAGACTATAAAAAAATAATAAATAGAAAGTAATAGATTTAGGAGTGCCTATGGACCCAGGTATTGAGAAAAGTTGAGACAGACTTTTGGGTAAAATTCAATCTTCTCATATTGTCATTTACTCAGCATGTATTTATTGCAGGTCTACTATGTGCAAGACATACATCAGGTTGTGGGAGATATAAAGATCTTTGTGTTGTAATCTTAGCTCTTAAAGAATTTCAACTAGCTGGTAGTTTTGAAACTAAATGGGAGCTATTTCCAAAGTAACCTTGATATAGTAGCTTGGCGAAGATTTTCTTCTCCCCTTCCTCTCCTTTCTATAGACTTTTTTTTTTTTTGAGATGGAGTCTCACTGTGTCACCAGGTTGGAGTGTAGTGTACCATCTTGGCTCACTGCAACTTTTGCCTCCCGGATTCAGGTAATTCTCTTGCATCAGCCTCCCGAGTAGCTGGGATTACAGGCACTTGCCACCATGCCCGGCTAATTTCAGTATTTTTAGTAGAGATGGGGTTTCACCATGTTGGCCAGGCTGGTCTTGAACTCCTGATCTCAAGTGATCCACCTGCTTCAACTCCAAAACTGCTGGGATTACAGGCATGAGCCACCACGCATGGTCACATCTCTATAGACTGAATCTGCAGAACCAGACTGAAACTCTTTGCCTCTCCATTCCTCCTGCCGGCATCGCCAGAGTGATTTTTAGCCTGAATTGATCATTGGTTTTAGTCATGCTCTTTTAGCACATGGTTCTTTTTTTTTTTCTTCCAATATATTTTTTTTAATTTTACTTTAAGTTCTGGGATACATGTTCAGAAAATGAAGGTTTGTTACATAGATATACATGTGCCATGGTGGTTTGCTGCACCTATCAACTTGTCATCTAGGCTTTAAGCCCTGCATGGATTATGTATTTGTCCTAATGCTCTCCCTCCCCTTGCCCACTTGACCCCGACAGGTTCCAGTGTGTGATGTTCCCCTTCCTGTGTCCATGTGTTCTCATTGTTCAACTCCCACTTATGAGTGAGAACATGCAGTTTTGGTTTTCTGTTCCTGTGTTAGTTTGCTGAGAATGATGGCTTCCAGCTTCATCCATGTTCCTTCAAAGGACATGAACTCCTTCTTTTTTATGGCTGCATAGTATTCCATGGTGTATATGTGCCACATTTTCTTTATCCAGTCCATCATTGATAGGCATTTGGGTTGGTTCCAAGTCTTTGCTATTGTAAATAGCAGCACATGGTCTTAAAAGGCAGCCTTTTCTGGTTTCTGTCAGCCTTTCTTCCCTAGGTCAGACCTTACTTCCACTTGTTTTTGCATTGCCTTCAATGGAATTTCCTCCTGTCTGACTCAGATACCCAAGAAGGCTTACACATGGAATCCCTGACTCTTTAGATCAGTTATTCTCAAAGTGTCATCTGCAGACCTATGGTGGGCTCTGAGATACTTTCAGGCCAAAATAATTTTTGTAATAATACTAAGGTGTAATTTGTCCTTTTCACCATGTTGACATTTGCACAGATGGTGCAAAAACAATGGTGGCTGAAACCACTTAGCATTCAAGACTGAGAGAGAGAAATGTACCAGGGGCCTTTGTGTTCTTCAGTGTCATACATTTGGCTTAAAAAACATGATGCCAGTTTCGCAGAAGGATATCCTGATGACGCAATTAAAGTTTGATTTTTTTTAAATCTTGAGTGCACATCTGTTTAATATTCTGTGTGACAAAATGAAATGTACATATAAAGCACTTTGGCTGAATACTGAAATGCATGTTTACCTCAAGGGAACATTTGTACAAAATTGTTTGAATTTCAAGCCATACTAGCCATTTTGTAAATTTATGGGACATCGTTTTTACTTTAAAGAATGACAGATAAAATATGGTTATTCAGACCTGGATATTCAGCAGATATTTTCTAGAAAATAAGCAAAGTCCATCTGCCCCTTTAAGAGAAACAACTGACAATACTTGAACTTTCAAGGGAAAATTAAAATTTTGAGAAACTCTTATCTGCCACTGTGAATTTGACAGCATCCCAATACTTAAAATCTTCTCTGATGAGATCATTAGTGATATTGAGAGTGAATTTTTGATATTGTGTAATGAAATGTGTCAACATTTGGAAGATCCACATAACTCAGTGAATTGATATTTTCCAAATGATCAATCCAAATGTAACAAAGTCACACATGCATAAAAGATGCATTCAAAATGCAAATGGACAATAGATTTTTTTTAATTAACAGAGTATGAAAATTTTATTCCTATAGTTTTAGATTCTGCACTGCAACTTTAGAAACTATTGCTTGTGAAGTTCAATGTAGTATCAAAGAAGAACATCGAAAGTTACCCCATAAGGCTATTAATGTACTCCTCCTTTTCCAACTATATAACTGTGTGAGGCTCAGTTTTCTTCATGCATTTCAATTAACACATCACAACAGACTGAATGCAAAGCACATCTGAGAATCCAGCTGTCTTCTTTTGAGCTCAGATATTAAAGAGATTTACAGGCCAGGTGCAGTGGCTCACGCCTGTAATCCTAGCACTTTAGGAGGTGGAGGCGGGTGGATCACTTGAGTTCAGGATTTCGAGACCAGCTTGACCAACATGGTGAAACCTTGTCTCTACTAAAAATACAAAAATTAGCTGGGCATGGTGGCACATGCTTGTAGTCCCAGCTACTCAGGAGGCTGAAGCAGGAGAATTACTTGAACTTGGGAGGCGCAGGTTGCAGTGAGCTGAGATCACGCCACTGAGCTCCAGCCTGGGTGACAGAGCGAGACCCCATCTTAAATAAATAAATAAATAGATTTACAGAAGTGGAAAACAATACCTCTATTCTCACTACATTACCTGTTTTATAAAATGTGGTTTATTTTTCATAAAAAACATATTACTTATGTTGACATACAGTGGGTTTGTTATTTTAAATTTAATTAAAATTTAAAATTTCTCATATTTGATATCTACTATGGTAAATACCAATAGACAGAACTCAAAACAGAGTATCTTTGAAGTCTTTAATTATTTTTAAGAGTCTAAATAGTTTCTAAAACCAAAATATTTAAGAACTGCTTCTATAGATCACATATTCTTAAACACTGATGGTGTCCTATATGAAATTCCAGTTAATTAAAGCTTTGAAAGTGATAATTTAAACCCACCCTTCCCTGAAAGGGCAGTCTTTCTGATATGATTAAATCCCCGTGGCTCCTGCACCAGCCAGTTTTTTTTGTCAATCAAACCTCTCAGTATGTCTGTGGCTGGGGAGGTACATATTCTCTCAATCATGTGAAGAGATTATCGGCACTGTCTTTTCCCCCAATACCCTGCTACAGTAAATGTTCAGTGCTGCCACCTTAACTTTCTTGAATTAAAACTATGAAAAATGTTTATAAGTTTTTACAGTTGACACTTTTAAAATTAAAACTTCAATGACAATTTTATAAGATTCTTTCCAACATGGAAAGAATGTATCTTATATATCATATATGTATGTATCTTATATGTATCATTGCTTGACAAAGCATAGAATTAGGAATCTGGAGATGTGGAAAATGATTCCCTAAGAGCTTAAATGCTTTGCTCAAAGTCACATGAGTTGGGTGACAGAATTAAGATAAGATCTCCAGTTTACTAATAACTGCAAGTCCATAGCAAAATAATAGAACATGAATTTTTTGAAAGTCTCTACTCCTGTCATTTAGAGAGAAATTTTCATTGTACATGTATCTTCTTTATCTGTAGTTTTATTTATGAGAAAACTAGAAGAGTAAACTGATTCGTCTAGTTGAGACAAATACAGGAAAATTTCAGATGTCTAGAGCTATGGAAAAACAGGGCATTGCAGACAGGTATATTTGTTGTGTACATAAGACGTTTATATCTGAAACTAAATAGTTTCAGAAAAAACAGCAATACAAGCAAGGTATCTGGGACCTTCCATTACGGATTCTAATTCAGTTCCTTTACTTTATTAATGCAGAAATGCCTCAGGTTCAATTATAGCTTTAAATATCAGAACCTCTTTTAGCTATTTGGGATGTACTCTTTCCTAAAGGTATCACATGTTTTTCTGCATCTAATCAGTCTGCTAAAAATGATGTAAACGTTTTAAATGTCTGCAGATCATTATTATCAATGCCCATTATTTTACTCAAATAGAGCAGAGGCATTAAGTCCCATTGAGCATATGAGAATTTTTTACGTCTTCAGAGAACCCCCAATATTCAGAGGCTTTTTGTTGTTGTTAAGATTTTCATGTATTTTAGAATTTGTCGTTTACTCCCTAACTTTGGCGTTTGTATTAACTTTGCTGTTGATCTATCAATGTTTGCCCGAAAGAGCTAGGATGTTTACATTCTTGGGAAAGAAAGAAAAGCAGAGAATACCATTCCATATTTGTACTTAGTTTTCTAGCATCATGATGGCTGCTTTATAACAGCTCATAGCAATTATATTGCAGCATCATTTCTGCCTGTGGAATCACTTTGGTATGCAGATTGTTAAGTATGCAGCCCCGCAGATCAGGGCTCTCATTGCTGTCAAAGATAGTTATTACTCCAGGAACATTTCCAGGGTTGCCACCATGAATACTTTTTACTTTTATGGTGACTTGGTCTCTGAGGGTAAAGACAGTCATCCAAAAGAAAACTTTTGTGTCTGGACATATCTTGGTCACAAGAGGAGGAAAGCTCGTAATGTTCAAACCAAAACCCAACATGAGAGCGGGTTATGAGCTTGAATTGAGGTATTGAGTGTAGAAGAACCAAAAATCATAGTGTATTTGAATGTATACCGGTCACCTGATTTGAATATACAGTTTTAACTTTATTTTCATTGTGTAGACACGTGATTTGTAGAACTGAACCCCAAGGGCTGAAGCTGGTGTTTAGGATCTGGATAGCAAGCCCTATAAAAGTGGAATTCTGAACTTATTTCTAAAATCTTAGTGACTGTCATCTTGTGCCTCCTCTGACCAATCCTCTGGTATTAGTTGAAGAATAAAGACCTACCTAAGGCTTTGGTTTAAGAGCCAGTTGGGGTGAGGGAATGCTTATTAAACCTTGTCTTATGGGTATGAGGCAGTTTTGCAAAATGCCTGAAGTGGAAAATTGAGGAAAGGCTGGAGCTTCTGAAAGAGTTGCTAGATCATGTAGACTACATTTTCTGTCAAAAAAAAAAAAAAAAAAAAAAACCTCTGAAACTTTAATTGTTGCCTGAGATCACTATCATCTCTTTCATCCTCTCTCAGTTATTGCCAGGTCCTGAGACGTCATCATATGACTTGAGAATAGTCCCATATGTGATAGGCAAATTTATGCTAATTTTTTCCATCTATTTCAATAGATTATAATAGTGGAATTTAAGAAAGAGATTGTCTTGTTTCTGTCACTCTGACATTTTCCAACAGGACTTGTCAGTGAATTATACATGAAAATGCAGCTCCTGAGAAAAAATTTATTTCTCCTGACAGCAAGCTGGCGTGACTGATATGCCATATATACACCACAAAATAGTTTATGTATTATGTATTAGGTTGATGAGAACTCAAATCTGATACCTGCTTTCTAGTCAGTCTTGGAAGACCTGAAAATGAAGAGAGAACAACAGAAGAGAAAACTGAGGTTTTTTTTGCAAGAAATTACTTATTCACATCACTAAATTAGCATAGCTGAAAGTCTTCTCAGATTTACTCTATGAAATGTAAATAATGTCGTTAAATTTCCCAGAGAAGTTTTAATTTTCCAATTTCACTTGGTGTTGGTGAAATAAATCTTTCCTGGCATGGATCAAGAAATGGTAAAGTCCACATGTGAGTGAGAATGAGTAATATTTGTCTTTTTGCACATGGCTTGTTTCACTTAAGATAATGCCCTCCAGCTCCATCCATGTTGCTGCAAATGAGAGGATTTCACTTTTTTATGACTGAATAATATTCCATTGTGTACATATACCACTTTTTCTTTATCCATTCATCCATTGATGGACACAGGTTGGTTCCATATCTTGGCTATTGTGAATCATGCTGCAATAAACTTGGGAATGCAGATATCTCTTCAATATACTGATTTCCTTTATATTGGATATATAGTCAGCAGTGGGATTGTTGGATAGTTCTAATTTTAATTTTCTGAGGAACCTCCATATGGTTCTCCATAGTGACTGTACTAATTTGCATTCCCACCAACAGGGTATGTGGGTTCCCCTTTCTCCACATGCTTGCCACATTCATTATTACCTCTCTTTTGGATAAAAGAGATAGAGAGAAGAATGGTGGTTACCAGAGACTGAGAAGGATGGAAGAGAGGGGAGGGGGATAAAGAGGAGATGGTTGATGGGTACAAAAACACAGCTAGAAGAGTAAGATCTGGTATTCCATGGCATAATAAGATGACTATAGTTAACAATGATTTATTGTATATTTCAAGATAACTAAAAGAGTAGAATTGAAATGTTCCTGGCACAAAGAAATGATAAATGTTTGAGGTGACGGATACCCTAATTGCCCTGGTTTGATCATTATACATTATATGCTTATATCAAAATATCACACATACCCCATAAATATGTATAACTATTATGTATTCATAATAATTTACAATAAAAAATGTTTTAAAGGTGGTAAACTGCATGTTCTCACTTATAAGTGGGAGCTGAATGATAAGAACTTACAAACACAAAGAAGGAAACAACAGACACAGGAGTTTACTTGATGGGGAAGGCTGGGAGGAGGGAGAGGAGCAGAAAAGATAACTTTTGGGTAGTGGACTTAATTCCTGGGTGATGAAATAATACATATGACAAACCCCCGTGACACCTGTTTACCTCTGTAACAAACCTTCACATGTATCCCCAAACCTAAAATAGAAATGAACAAAATAAAACAAAAAGGTGGTAAGCAATGAAACATAGTACTGCATTGGTAACTATTGACATTACCAATATCTCTTAGTTATGTGATCTGATTAAATTGGGAGACACTAAAAAGGAATACAATATTTTCAGGGTGAGAACTCACTCAGGGTCTAATATATTGTATGTGGAACTCCGTCTCTAAAGGAGTGTTTTCAAAGGAAAGGAATTACATCATATGCTAACACAGCTATGTTAACATAGTCACAGTTTATGACAGATAATTATACTCTAGAATTTGTAACACATTGAGTCATAATATTGTCTTTTTTAATCTTTAAAAACATTTTACATATAACTCTAAAATAATAGAAGAATAAGAAGGAAAGTGAAACAAAATAAAACAAGTCTTTCCCAACCACTGGATTATGGACTAACCAGGCAATCTTTCATTACCTCTGCCCCATCCCTTCCATCTCCTCCCCACCTTTACTCCCCACCCAGCCAATTACTGTTACATGACTGTCCTCTCCTTCTTCTCTCCTCACTCTAAGGCTCCATGATAGAGAATTTAGACTATTGTTTAGGCAGTTCACAGAGGCAGTTTGTGAGTGGGTAAAAACACAAGCTCTGGAGTCACATTTCCTAGATTCAAATTCTGGTTCTAGCTTTGCAAAGTACCTACATTTTCTGATTCAACATTTTCTTACCTATAAAACGAAGGTAATGGCAGTCCAACTCTACATGTACAAGTGAGAACACATATTTCTAATAGAGATTTTGTAGAGATAAATTTAAGGATGTAAAAGACATGGCATAGTAAATGCTCAAGGAAAACACTAATATTTAGTCATTTGTATTATTACTTGTGCTGGAAAATATAATGAACAAGCTTGTCTTTTTCCACCTTTCAGTCATGAAATGTGTAATTACGGAGTGAGAAAGAACATTATATTATGAAGAGATGATGTCAAATATCTGGATAAAAGTGGAAAATAAATGCAGATGTTTCAAACGTTTTATAGCTTCTTTTTCCCTTGTCATGTTTCTTTCATGTGTGTTTCTGTGTTTGTATATGTGTGTAGGAAGCCAACACATTTGAATTCACCAGTCCCTTCTTGAGCACCTCTTTGAGCTGTAGGTACATCATGGAACTTTACACACATTGTTTCTACTCCTGATTAAACATCTAGACTAATAAAATTTATTAGCACCGTTTACACTTTAGAAAACTAAAGCTCAGGGTGGTAGCATAACTCATCTAAGTTCAGACAGGTAGTAAGCATTGGAAGAACACAATTGAAACCTGTATCTTGTTCCTTCAGAGTTGGTACTCTTTCCCACTACTACATGTGTTTTAGGAATCCAAGACTAATGGCTTAAGGAGACTGGTTGATAAGTTCACTGATAAAGAATTGGTATCATCAGTACTAATAATTTGTGATTAAACTTCGTTTTGTGAATGCACAGTGTCTTTCATTTTCATAAATAAGAACATTTCCAAGTGTTAGAATCTTTACTCACATAAACATATACAATTATACAAATTATAAATTACATAATTACACACAATAGAAGGTAAGGATCTTAGGAACACTAATACATGTTTCTCCTTCTTGATACTACTATAAGACCCTGTCATACCATCTTTATTTGGTTGAATAGTTCTATAAAAAATGGAGACAGCATAGTCCTTCAGAAAAATTTAAGTGATAAGAAAAGCTATCATACATAACAAGTTCTTGAGGGAAAAAGATTTCCTGTTGTTCAGATGAAGGTCAGTGAAATGCAATCTCAGCAGTTTATTGTGAATGTTGATCTCAGAATGTATTCTCTGAAGGAATGCTAATGACTCTTACCATGATGCACTGGCTTATTTAGATACCATTAAAAGCTCCAACTTGACAAGCAGGATGATGAACTGCACTCTTCCTATGAAGCAACACATGTTTAGATAACAGACAGCTCTATTAAGTTGGGAGATTATTTATTTTTAAAGAATCAATTTTTCAACTTCTTCTCCAATCCCAGTTTAAAATTCAGACAACTCATGGCTAATAAAGAGAACTTCTACCTAAGATTGGACCTTGGCAGGGTACAGAGTATAACGACACCTCTGTTTTATCAACATAAAACCTCTTTGATCCTCCAAAGGATGAATTTTCTGTTCAAATTCTGGTATCTCTGACTCCATTGAATGAATGACTTTATGCCTCAAAAATATGTTTTGTTACCTACATAATTTTTACTATAAATAAATTTCAATAACTGAAACGTGAATGACTCTAACCCTGACACCATCCAACCCTTCACTTATTAAAAAATTTCTTGTGATCTTTTATTTTAAACATTTCATGCAAGACAAAACAAAACAAATATATTTAATAGCTAAGTGAATATTTTCAAAATGAGGTTAAATCTCTTTCTCATTACTTTTGTTACTTCCTTATAATCTTGGAATATTGAATTCATTTAATATTTTCCAATAAATTAGTATATTCTTCCCCAAGAGGTAATGATATAGATTTGTCAGAAATGGAGCAGGCTTTGTACAGATTATAGTTTATGACAATAGAAAGATGGACCCTGCCAGAACAAAACTAATGGAATCACTTCAAATTTCAATAATGCCATTGCTTTGGCTCCTAAAGGTAATATTTTGCTTTCAAGAGCATCATTCAAAATGTACTTATAGATACAAACTTTAAACCTATATCAGTTAATATATGAATTATAATTTAAGACTTTAGCAGGAATTGGTGGGCAGCTTTTAGAGATAAATTGAAATACATTTTGTGCCCAGTCAGAAATAAGCCTAGCGATGAAAACATCCTTCAAGAAGTGCTACTTACCTCGTTTTCACCTCTCTAGACTCAGAAGCTTCATTTTAATAAAAAGGAATAATGCTTGGTAGAAAAAATCTAGAAAAACATCGTAAAGTATTCTTAAATATCAGACCATATGGTCGTCATGTATTGTTCATTGAAAACTATTGAACTCATAAAATGAAATCTAAGCACATTAGTATCATTTAGGGCTCCAGCAGGAAATAGGTGGCATGCTCAAAGAAGAATTCAAGAATGCAGAGAATAAAGGTAGTTTTAAGGGAAGCAGCAAATACTGAAGCACCCAGAAACCCAGAGATTAAGAGCAAGAAGCTATTATCACCTGTAGGCCCAAAGGTACAAAAAGATAATGTGTGTTGTTGGAACCTAACAAGAGTTAAGGCGATGATGAGGGACAGGCTGATAGGAGCTAGACTGAAGCGAGACTGAAGAACAGCGCCACTGCCAAACCATGGTCCAGCAGGTCCACCAGGGAAAGCATAGACCTGATCTCTTGTTCCCCTTGCTCTTTGATCTCTTAGTGGTGCTTCCTGTTGACCAAATCCAACCAGGAGCCAGGAGCCAGAGTGCGAGGGAGCCTGGCCAATGTGGTCTCTAGAGGCCAGTCTTCCCTGCAACACAGGAGAGGGTGGAGAATGGACCTGGAAGGACAGAGAGAGAATAATCAGCACAATACTTTACCATAATCATCATTATACAGGATATCAGTTCCTAGTTATTCCTCACTAAGTAGCTGATGGGAACCCTCTGCCATTATTCTACTCCTCTGGGTTTCTCTTCTTCCAGGGTCTGAAGTTCCCTTTTAGCTTTTTATTCAGTTGTTGTTCCACATCTTTCTTCACCAGAATATGATGCAGTGCTTATGGCAGGGCTGCTTTTACTTTCTGCAAAGTAATCTCTTTTCTTTCTTTTCTGCTAAAGTTTGCTTAGTACTATCCCTGGAGTAGCTGATGTCAATGAAGCATTTCTCTCTTTGACATACTCCCTAATATCCAGGTTCCCTGGTGCCCCACTATACTGGTGTGTTTTTTTTCAGCCCATTTAGCTGTACAGCTCTCTCCTCAAACAAGTTGCCCTATCATATACCTCCTTCTTATAGTCATGGCGTTTCATTCATCTTGGCAATGGGAAGGATTTTAAAATTTATTCTAATGCAAGAGATCACTTTCTCACTGGAATAAAACTTTACAATGTAGAATAATCATCATAATAATTTTCTTTGTTGTTTTATTGAGACAGAGTCTCGCTCTGTCACTCAGGCTGGAGTGCAGTGGCACAATTTGGCTCACTGCAACCTCCGCCTCCGGTTCAAGTGATTCTCTTGCCTCAGCCTCCCGAGTAGCTGAGATTACAGGCATGTGCCACCATGCCCAGCTAATTTTTTTGTATTTTTAGTAGATACGGTGTTTCACCATGTTGGCCAGGTTTGTCTCGAACATCTGACCTCGTGATCCGCCCACCTTGGCCTTGGCCTCCCAAAGTGCTGGGATTACAGGCGTGAGCCACCGTGCCCGGCCAATAATGGTGTTTTGAGACAGGGTCTCGCTGTGTCCTCCAGGCTGGAGTGCAGTGGTGTGATCTTGGCTCAATGCGACCTTCGCCTCTTGGGCTCAAGTAGTCCTCCCACTTCAGCCTCCTGTGTGGCTAGGATCACAGGCATGCACCACCATGCTGGGCTAATTTTTGCACTTTTTTTTTTTTTTTTTTAAGAGAAAGGATCTTGCCATATTGACCACTTTGGTCTTGAATTGCTGAGCTCAGGAGATCTGCCTGCCTCAGCCTCCCAAAGTGCTGGGATTATAGGCATCAGCCGCTGTGGCTGGTTTGAATACTTGTTTTTAATGTCTAATCAATGTAAACTCTAACTCTTTTCTCATTCTCTGTTTTTTATTTCTTTTATTCTGGTTCCTTTACATTGATTTACTTTATTTTTTCCTGTTTACTTACAACGCTATGAATTAAATGTTGATATTATGGTACATGATAAAGTGTGTGTCTGTGTTTGTGTTCATAGGGTGGTAACAAGTGTTTAAATGTTCTTACAGGCTAGTAGGTGAATTAAAAATCAGGGCTGGTGTTACACTTGACAGATCTGATTATTTCATTCTACTATGTCTCCTTTTTTTTACTCAGATTCGAAATCAGAGCAAAGCCTCAGGGTCTGGGCTCTGTGAGGGAGATGAAGTGGTTTCCATCAATGGCAACCCTTGTGCAGATCTCACCTACCCTGAAGTCATCAAGCTCATGGAAAGCATAACAGACTCTCTCCAAATGCTCATCAAAAGGTACAACGAATTTTCTGGAATATGTATTTTGTTTTGAAGCTACATGGGAATGATTACAGCTTCTACTACATCTGTAACTTGTCATTGATAGAGAAATTAGGGGTGCTTTGTAGAAGGTTAGTATAGTTAAACAGGAACACCATTGTGTTGAAAAATACTCAATTCTATTCAACCGTATTTTCTGGTTAATTGCGAATTAAGTGGAAAATCCTTGTTTCAGGCACTTCATTGAAAATCTTAGGGATTTTACGCTCTTTCCTTGGAAAGCTCAGTATATTGAGCATAACTTAATATTTCTTTGATAGGTCATGATTTTGTGATGGATCAGAATCACTCAATTGTAATTACCAGATGCACAGATGAATTAAAAGTGTTTAAATATTAGACCATTCAACTATAAAATTTTTCATTAAAAGAGGATGCGTAAGGGACGGAAGAGAGAAACAACAACAAAAACTTACAAGTAGCCAGATTTCTCCAGTAAAACCAATATTTGGGGATGAACAAAAGCAGATGATTAGAATAAGGTTTTTGCACTACCAACACAAGTCATTTGGTAATTCACTCTCTTCAAATACCACCATCCATATGTAGTTGTTTAACAATATAGAAGAAACTTTTAAGCATAAAAAAAGAAAGAAAACAATGAGAACAATAACAAAAAAAACTACAGCATTGACATTTTTCTGGTGTACAAATCACAGTCCAGTCCACACTGATTTTGCAACAGAAGCCCTGAGGATTGCATGATAATGAATCCAGAAAGGAAAGCACAGGTTTCCTGGAGAGAAGATTTTAGGAAGATGTCAGAGGATATCTCAAGATGAACCTTAAAGCCCTCCAGGTTTTTCTTCAACTTGGCAGAAACACTATGTACAGTGACCTCTCTGCTGATCATTCAGTATGATTCTGTTCTGGGATAAAAAAGAACTGACTGTGGCCAAAATCTTGAGACAATAAAGGATATCCAGAATTATTCTTATAATCTTCTATCTAAATTTTTATCTGCCAAACCCAGTGTTCAAGGTCTTAGAGTCCTTCCTTCATATTATGAAGAGATAATAAGTTTATAAAATACATAATTAAATTTATCAAATAAAAAATTTACAAAATAAATAATTAATTGGTAAGAGTCAAAGTGGAATCTCAATTAAAAATCAAGTCAAAAGTAATCATCATCATCACCACCATGACCACCACTTGGAATATCTGAATATTGTTTCCTGCAGTAAATATTTCTCTCACTCATATCACTGTCATCTGTCAGTGGAAGACAAGTGTTTTTACTTTTCCTGAACTATTGCCCAGAGATAGCTAGGTGAGACTATTTTAAAATAAATCCTTTAACATTCCATCTCTATTATCTTAAATTTTGTTAACATGATAAGATTTTTAGAATTCTGTAATTCTGACACATAAATTGTGGACTTGATGAGTACCTATGTAGACTGAAGGGAAATGAATGTTTTAAGGCATAAAGCTTTACTCTCTCAGGCTTTTATGATTTTTACTCATGTCTGTACATTTACTTCAGCTGCTGATAAATGTTAATATTTATCTGGCCATTTGTCTGTATTCCAGTCTACAAGGCTGGCATGAATTGAAAGTATCCTCTTCTCAGCTTCACAATTGATTGCTAGCATAATTCAAAGTGATTTAATCTAATTTCATCGCAGGAACTTCCTAAATTAAAACTCTCTGACCTTTTGGTACCCTCAAATTCAGTTTAACAGTATATGTAACATTTTCTACATAATAATGATCTAATTTGCTGACATCATGCTTTTTAAATACTATATTATAATGTTGTATAAATACTGTATTACCAGGAAGCTTTTCCAATTACTTGCATATAGAGAAAGCTGCATTTTGTTTAACAGTTAGTTTGTTATGTTTAGTTTTGTTTTGCCACATGCAGTTGAAAGCAAAGTTAGGAGTAAGTATTTTGAACATTGGTCTGAAATTCCACTACCACTAAATTCTACGGTAAATTCCTTTGAGTAGAATACAAGTAGAAGCTCACACACTTCAGTTGATGTTCTCTGCATTAGTCATAACTGTCTTTTAAGGAAGGAGGAAATAGACAAAGATAATTATGCTGCTTCTAAAATAAAAAATTTACAAATACAAAAACTGAAGACATTTCCTATAGCTGCTCTGTGAATAATACTTCTAAAAACAATTAGAGTTTCAGAAAAAAGCTATCTAATTACTAAACTGACATTGCTTCTTCTCACAAACCCAAATTTGCACAAACAACTGGGAATAGTTAACATCAAAATCAAAGAACTTGGTGTAGAGCTCCAGGCTCCTTAGCTGAGAGATAAATGAACAATTTGGCTTCAGGTATTCTAAAAAGAGAGTGTTCCAAGAAACAGGTTCAAACAGAAGAAAGGGAGACATCTCAGATTATAAATACTCCATGACTTAATGATTCATTGCAGCATGGAAAGGATTTCTCTTTACACAAGAGTATTGGGCTGGGTCCACTTATTACAAAACACATACTCGCTGGGGCTTAAAAAACAGCTTCTATTTCATTCCTTTCAAGAAAGCACAACCTCTAAAAGGATTACTTGAGTTATCTGTAAGTTAAGATTGATCTAAAGCTGCCGGACATGTGACTATGTGACTTCATAATGTCTAGACCAAAACTTAGTCAATAAGACATTGAAATGCTTTGTCACATTCTAGCAAACCTATTATAGGAGATACCCAGATTCCAAGTATTACAGGATCCATGTAGCTACAACCTGTGCTTTTTAAAAATAAAAGCTGAATTTAGGATGGATTCAGGTTTCACAATCTTGTGTAAGAGTTTTGTTGCACTTTTAACAAAGTTTATTTGGTATCTCTTTAAGTTGCAATATGAACATGTTGCCACCTTCTGTTTTCAAATATGTTGCAATTGACATTTAGAAGAAAATATTTTGACTATAGCATGTATTAGACATCACAAAAGTGTCAGGAAGTTCTTTGGCAGGTGTAACACAGTCTGATTTAAGTGTCTGGAATGATTTTTCTGTGTGCAGACCATCCAGTGGAATAAGTGAGGCTTTGATGTCTGAAAATGAAAACAAAAACCACGAGCATCTCACACATGGAGGGTATGTGGAAAGTACCACCCTGCAGATTCGACCATCCACAAAGACCCAGTGCACAGAATTCTTCCTTGCCCCTGTCAAGAGTGAAGTTCCCCTAGCTGAGGACCAAAGAAGTAGTCCCTATTGTGCAGGGAACTTGAAGGAAGAAACAGGCCTGAGCTACCAAAGGGCTCCCCAAATGCCTGACTCCCAAAAAGGACACATGGCAGAAGAGCTGATCTTAAGGGAGAAGGCAGACGTAGAACAGCCCAGCACTGTGGTTGAGCTGCAACTCTCCCTTTCCCAGGAGAGACATAAGGGCACGAGTGGCCCTTTAGTGGCTCTCCCGGGAGCTGAAAAATCTGAGTCTCCTGACCCAGACCCTAGCTTGTCACAAGACAGGATTGTCCACATAAACTCGATCCCTACCAATGAGAAAGCAGACCCTTTCCTGAGGTCCAGCAAGATAATCCAGATCTCCAGTGGCAGAGAGTTGAGAGTGATCCAGGAAAGTGAAGCAGGAGCTGCGGGACTGCCCCAGGTGGAAGTGATCCTCGACTGCTCTGACAGGCAGAAGACAGAAGGGTGCAGGCTTCAGGCAGGAAAGGGGTGTGTGGATTCTCCAGTGGAAGGAGGGCAGTCAGAAGCACCTCCTTCTCTGGTAGTCTTTGCCGTCTCATCAGAAGGCACAGAGCAGGCAGAAGATCCACGCTCAGAAAAGGATCACAGCAGACCTCACAAGCACCGAGCGCGGCATGCACGTAAGTTCTGCCTGGGCTGTCAGAAGGGGCTTGGGAGTTTGGGGCATTTTGCTACTTCTTTGCTTGCATGAATTTTTCAGCAAGGTTTTTCTTACGTTTCCCACTGGCTTAAAGAAATATTTAATTAATGCACAAAATCACAAATGTGACATTGTGGAGAATACCAGTTTCTAAATGGAAGACAAAAAGTTTGAACTTCATATAGATTGAAACATTTTTCATGAATTTCCTTTTATCCCCAAAGGCACAGGAACTGTTAAAGAAAATAATATTGTCAATATGCCTATTCAGTTCAATTCAGAAAGTTGAAATATTTCATGGTAAAATAGCATAAGAAAGCACTTGAAGTCATGTGGACTCAGTTTAAATGTCAAAAACTGTTGAGTCTGCTACTGAGAGGTGTCTTTAAAATAAAAGCTCTACCACTGATATCAAAAACAGATCCTTGTTTTGAAAAAAATCATTGTGCAGCTTGATGATGCTTGCAGAAGTGAGTTTGACAGACAAGGACATGTGTATACTGAGCAGTTACATGATCCTCTCCATTTTGTAAGTCTTCATTAGACTGCAAAGTGTTTCATCTACCTTCTAGACACAGATGTCAGTCTCCAGTGCCAGGTGGAGGCATTTAAATGTCCCCAAACGTAAAATATATTTAAATTCAATGCTTTGCATGGCATTTTGTTTTACCCAGGGTAGTGAAGACAGAAAGGAGAATAGGGATAAGAATTAGAGTTAGGTGTTAATGATTTCTGTTGTTTTCTTTCACATATTTTTTAAAACTAATTTTGGAATATTATTTGAGGACGTAAAGGCTGACAGGCAAAGGCACTTGACTGTAAATGATAAACAACAGCAATGCGTTCGGTGATTCAAAGTATGATATTAAGTCTTCTAACCTATTGTTATTTCTTTCAAAGCATATTTTTAGCATAACCATTTGTAGCTTTATTGGCAAGTGCTGTTAATCATTCCTTATACTTTAAGCATCTGTAGGCCATCTTCACATTTATAGCATATTAAACAAGAGGATGGAGACACCATTCACATACTTTACATGTTGGCAGTGAAGTTAGCAGCAACTGTGACTGTCAATTTAACCAGTTGTATAACACTAGTCAAAAAAAGGAATTATATTTAGTAATAACGACACTTATAACTATATTCTCTCTATAAAATTTGATCACCAGGAAATGCCTGTAATCTTATTATAAATTATTTCCTCAGATTATATTTTATTTTCAGAAAAACTAGCCATTAAGTCTTATTTTTTTCCAGTGACAAAAAGAGCTAATTTTCAATCATAAAATAGTCAAAACATTTTTCTTAATTTTCCACTTAAGTATTTTAAGGAATTAAAAAACTTAGGGGACTCATACTCATTCATTGAAAACATGATATAATTAACTATAAATTATAAATTATAGATGCTATATGTTTATTTGCTATAAATTAATTTGTCACCAATTTATTTTTATAATAGCAATAATCAAAGAAAATTTTGGATATTTTAATTTTATAACCATCATAGTCTTGTTTTAAATGACTTAATTTCTGCATCAGTTTTTGCACAGTTAAAAGGGTCACAAGTCAATTTTTACATTTCTCCAAGATTTACCCTTATTCTTGCTTCAATTAAAGTAACATTATATTTCCAAAATAGCAATACATTTACAAACAAATCTGTCTAGAAAACTTTGTAGCTAGAGTTTCTTTATGTATTTACAATAATGTCATATTTTGAATTATAACTATTATTGATTCAGTACCCTCAATGATTAATTCAGTGTTTTGAATTTACATTAATCTAGTAGCTGTGAATGAAAAGATTTGGGGCAGTTGTCAGGGTAAAAAAAGAAAAAAGAGAAAGAAAAAACCTCAATAGCTAAATTCATCACATTAAAACATTTAGAAAATTTTAAAACATCTTCTTGGGACACTCGTCCCTTTTTAAAATACCTGGAAACAGTTTTATGCTGACATTTTATTTTAAAATATAGAAGTATGAGGTAGGTCTTATCTTGTTTTTCAGAAAATATTTTGTCTTTAGATTATGTTCTTCTTAATTCTAATTTTATCCTATTAATTGGCATGTAATAGCCAGCTTTTATTATTAAAATGGAAGTATCTCTAGATAAACAAGTGTATGAAGCATATATTCTAATCAGCATATATAAAATGTTTTTTATGTAAACAAATAGAATATGGCATTGTTGAGTGTTATATAGAGAGTATATTATCGTAGAAGAAAAAATGTTAAGAGAAATAAGAAAGAGAAATGAGTTGGATTCCTTCAAAGTTCAGTACCCAATTGTAATTTTTTACATATTTATTTTCCCCCAGGAGCGTTCATTTCTGAGCTGCTATGGTGTCTTCCTTGAACTCATCAGCTCAATATAATTTTTTTTTTTTTACTTTCCCTAGGGCTCAGGAGGAGTGAAAGCCTGTCAGAAAAACAAGTGAAGGAAGCAAAATCTAAATGCAAAAGCATTGCCCTTCTTCTAACAGATGCCCCCAACCCCAACTCCAAGGGGGTGTTGATGTTTAAGAAGCGACGTCGGAGGGCCAGGAAATACACCCTAGTTAGCTACGGTACTGGCGAGCTTGAGCGAGAGGCGGACGAGGAGGAAGACGGTGACAAGGAGGATACAAGTGAAGTAGCATTTCCTGGTGCAAGCGAGTCAGAGGTGGATGAAGAGTTACTGTCTGACATTGACGACAGCACACAAGTTGTGAACTTCGACTGGGATTCTGGACTGGTGGACATTGAAAAGAAACTGAACAGAGGGGACAAGATGGAGATGTTACCAGACACCACAGGCAAGGGAGCCCTGATGTTTGCCAAGAGGAGGGAGAGAATGGATCAGATCACAGCCCAAAAAGAAGAGGACAAGGCAGGTGGAATGCCAAGCAGAGAACAAGATGCTGCCCAGACAGATGGCCTGAGAACCGTGACTTCTTACCAAAGAAAGGAGGAAGAGTCGGTGAGAACACAGAGCTCTGTGAGCAAAAGCTACATCGAGGTGAGTCATGGTCTTGGCCATGTGCCCCAACAGAATGGCTTCAGTGGGGCATCTGAGACAGCAAACATCCAGAGGATGGTCCCCGTGAATAGAACAGCCAAACCCTTCCCAGGGTCTGTGAATCAGCCAGCCACCCCCTTCTCGCCAACCCGAAACATGACGAGTCCCATTGCTGACTTTCCTGCACCTCCACCTTACTCTGCAGTCACTCCTCCCCCTGATGGCTTCTCCAGAGGTGTATCAAGTCCGATTGCAGGCCCAGCACAGCCCCCTCCATGGCCTCAGCCTGCCCCGTGGTCCCAGCCAGCCTTTTACGATTCATCTGAGCGAATAGCTTCCCGAGATGAGAGGATCTCAGTGCCAGCAAAAAGAACAGGAATATTGCAAGAAGCCAAAAGGAGAAGCACAACAAAACCCATGTTTACTTTTAAAGAGCCCAAAGTAAGCCCAAATCCTGAACTCTTGTCACTCCTTCAAAATTCAGAAGGCAAACGGGGCACTGGAGCTGGAGGTGATTCCGGACCGGAAGAAGACTACCTCAGCTTGGGAGCAGAGGCTTGCAATTTCATGCAAAGCGCCTCTGCCAAACAAAAGACCCCACCTCCTGTTGCTCCAAAACCTGCAGTCAAGTCCTCATCCTCCCAACCAGTAACGCCAGTCTCCCCAGTCTGGTCTCCAGGAGTGGCTCCCACCCAACCTCCGGCCTTCCCCACATCCAGCCCATCAAAGGGCACCGTTGTCTCCTCCATCAAAATAGCCCAGCCTTCTTACCCTCCTGCCCGGCCTGCAAGTACTTTGAACCTGGCTGGTCCCTTCAAAGGACCACAAGCAGCAGTAGCCAGTCAGAATTACACACCCAAACCAACAGTTCCCACACCAACAGTCAATGCTGCTCAGCCTGGTGCAGTGGGACCATCCAATGAGCTTCCAGGAATGAGTGGGAGAGGAGCTCAGCTCTTTGCTAAAAGGCAGTCGAGAATGGAGAAGTATGTGGTCGATTCAGACACGGTGCAGGCCCACGCTGCTCGAGCTCAGTCTCCCACTCCGTCTCTCCCAGCAAGTTGGAAGTACTCCTCCAATGTCCGAGCACCTCCTCCTGTGGCTTATAATCCTATCCACTCCCCCTCCTACCCACTAGCTGCTCTCAAGTCTCAGCCATCAGCTGCACAGGCCTCCAAAGTGGGCAAGAAAAAGGGGAAGAAACCGCTCAATGCATTAGATGTCATGAAGCACCAACCATATCAGCTCAATGCATCCTTGTTTACTTTCCAACCTCCAGATGCAAAGGATGGCCTCCCCCAGAAGTCATCAGTGAAGGTCAATTCAGCCCTGGCCATGAAGCAAGCTCTTCCTCCTCGGCCAGTGAATGCTGCCTCACCTACGAATGTGCAGGCTTCGTCAGTGTACTCAGTACCAGCCTATACCTCTCCCCCATCCTTCTTTGCAGAGGCCTCCTCACCAGTCAGCGCATCCCCAGTGCCTGTGGCTGTTCCCACCTCGCCGAAGCAAGAATCAGCCTCATCATCTTATTTTGTGGCACCAAGGCCAAAGTTCTCAGCCAAGAAAAGTGGTGTCACAATTCAGGTGTGGAAACCATCTGTTGTGGAAGAGTAATCTTGTAGCTGAAGCTGAGTGTCCACTTTGCTTGAAATGAATTGTTTGCAGTGTTACTTGAGTCCCTGAGAATGCCTAGCAAAGTCCTCAACTTACTTAATTTCAGATATGTCACCTCCCAATCTGGGTCCAAGGAGTATAATATTTTTAATGAGTCAAAAATCCAACTCAGATTGACCTAAAATGTATTTATCTTCTCTGCACACTTAAAAAAATCCAGGAGCACTTCAAAATAGACATGTACCATTTTATTAAGTAAGCAGGATACTTAGGATTTATGCAGTGGCCACAAGAAAGATAGTGATCAGTGATATCAAACATTAGGAATCAGCCTTTATGTAACACAACAGCTGTGCTCCTATCGTGAAAGGTTCAAATGTAGTGAAGATATAACCTATATTGACTGAAATTTCCCTTTTAGGTAGTGCCTTTCTCTATTACTAGTATTAAAGGAATAAGAAATCTATTGAAGACAGGGAGCAGCTCTGGTCTGTCAATCTCAGCCACCTGTTTGGTATCACAGAGGAGGTACTTGGAGGATTGTTGGAATGTATATGGTTTCGTAAGAAGTGGGTAAGAAAGAGGGTCTTAGTAATTACTGAGCACTTACAATGTGTTAGGTTCTTTGCCAGATGCTTTTACATATATTAACATTTCAGAAGACTTATTTAAAGTAAATGGGGTTGGGCATGGGGGTTCATACCTGGAATCCCAGCACTTTGGGAGGCCGAGGTGGGAGGACTGCTTGAGGCCGGGAGTTGGAGACCAGCCTGGGCAACATAGTAAGACCCTGTCCCAATAATAACAATAATGAAGTAAATGGGATAAGGAAAGAAGGATAATTATCTCTAAAGATTGTTTCCCATCATCCCTCCCCGGTTACTTAAGGAACTAAGTGAGTACATCTGCAGTTGCCCGTGAAAGCATAAGTTTGTTTTCCTCAGCTGAGGCAAGTGGCAGAGTAAACAGGATAATGAAGTAATACGTAAAAAGCAGGATACGCGTAAAGGTATGCATGGCTATTGTTTTACCTGGAGAAACCACATGATTGGGACCTGAAGGGTTACTGATTACAGGGGCTGATTGTGAAGCACGAGGAACCCCATGTGTGTGGAGACTGTAGGGTAAGAACACACAACTTTCAGCATCATTTCTGAGTGACCTCACAGATTCTTTTTCTTGTGTTTGTTTTGCTTTTTGACAACTGCTTCTCCCACGTTCCTTGCAATTCTATTCTCTCACCTTCACTTTATTATTTGTATTTGATGGACCAGGATAATTCAGGCAAGGTTACCTTGTAAACTTGAATTGGCCACACACCATGTCGTCACCCAGCTGGCTATGAAGTGAATAATGGTACTGAAAGTAAACCTGAAGACCTTTCTTAGATCTATTTTAAGTCTGAGTCTGACCAACCATGGAAAATATTCGACATGAATTAATGTAGAGAACTATAAAGTATTTATGACAGCTCCAAGGAAAATCATCTACTCTATGCAAGCGATATGTTTAGAGACCTCTCAGATAAGCTTGCCTGGCTTGAGGGTACACAGCACCATTTTAATCTTCTGAAAATATCTGTATTCCTGTTCTTTTTCTGCTGTCACTGTCAATCTACTATATTTTTCACTATCCTATTAAAATATTGCCAACTTCTTTATCTGTTCAATGTCCATATTTTAAAATGTCTTCGTTGTATGACCTATTCTGAACTAAGTAACTTCTCTGCTATTTCTCTATATGGCTCCCACAGCAATTTCATTGTTAGCATATCTGTTTCTCCATACATTGTAAAACTGTAAGCCTTAGGTATTTCTAAAACATAAAAAGGAGAATTAAGTCAGCTGCAGAACAATGGGGCTGATTCTTCTGCTTTTTCTCTGGAAAAATCTTTCATTGCTTTTGGCGGAAATTTACCTAGAGGTTACAACCACAGGATGTAGCTTGGTCTCTTATTTGCCTTTTTGGGAAATCAATTAAGATTAATACAGGATAGAGGAAAAAAGCAATCTATTCATTATATAACACAGTTGTTTGTATGACTTGTTCCCTGCAAAGGAAATCTGTTGAATGCTTGCATTTTGAATTCTTTTCTAATAGAACAACCAAAAAAGGCTTCTTACTGTGTAGCAGGAAAAAAGATCATTTTTATAGCTTTGCATTCTTAACATAGCATTTAAAGAACGGCATGAATTAGAGGAAAGGCATGGAACACACAGGTAGTCAGTTTGAGATCATCGGCTCAAAAGTATCCTAGGATGGTAATGACCCAGAAGTATTTCCAGTTGTCTAGTGGTTTGTGGCATGCAGGAATGAGAAGTGTTTTCTTTCCATTTCCTGTTGGACAGGTGGCAATCTTAGCAGAGCCACTATTTGGAGTTGATAACTAAAGACACAAATAACATCACTATATCTTCTGGTCATCCTAGGACTATTTAGAGTTCCCCAAAACCTTGTAAGAGGCATGTCAGGCATGTAGTAAAAGCATCTATGACTTCAGCTGGGCACTGGCAGCATAGGTCTCATCTTGGACCATACAGTCCCACCTTATAGAAGAGGGTGGAAATTCTCCAACTCAATATCCACAGTAAAGTCTGACCTCATTCTGAGGTAGATGGGAAGTGGGTGGGAGAAGGACTAACCAGCTCCCTAGAGTAAGCGGAATTTCCTTTCCCTGTCTCTCCACCAGGGGGCTGTATGTGCCACCTTTCAGGTTGGGGCCAAGGAAGTGACCTCAGTGTGACAGAAGGGAGAGTTACACCTCCAGACACCAGTTTCCTTACCATGGGGCACACTTTCAATCTGAGTGTTGTTGGCTTAGCTGTGTTGGCAGTAGTTTGATTGGTTGGTCCGCTGGTTATGAGGTGTTAGGGAGGCAGTTTTTGTTTAGTTTTTAGGATTTTGCCTCTTCTTTTGTCCTTAGCTTAATTTCTAGGCAGAGCATCCATGAAGCTGGTTTTCATTGCCAGCTCAAGAGTGACAATCATTTCCTGAGTTCCTATGTTATGTTAAGAGCTTTATATATATCATCCCAAATCCACTGCGTGATTTAAATACAGGCACTGGAATATAAACGAAAATGATTGTCACAGTTGCTGACCTCTGCAGGACCTTAAACATTTCTCTTTCCATGAGTTTCCCCTTAATAATGTGCCAAGCCTCTCTTCCTGACTGGAATGTTGTGCTGTAGTGAATCTGCATAACCATTCAGATTCTAGGAGGAAGGAAGATTCCGTGGACATGTAAGTACAGCATATTCCCCTCAGTCTTCTAGGAGGCCAGAGTGAATCCCAGAACTGGTAAGACTGGGAATCTGAGCATTGCCACTTTAATCTTAAAACATTTATCATTTTGACACATCCTGTTTTTTAGAGAGGAAAAAAACATGGTTTCTGCATTGATAGTGTAAAGCATACCTTGTTAGGAACATGTTTTGTAAGATACATTTGGGTTGTCATTCTAGAGCATGTCAAACTTTGTACTTCAAAATATATCTAGTATGATTGTTAGTGATAATGCACATAAAGGCTTTGCATTCACTGTTTTATTTAATTTTCACAAGAAGCACTTATTTTAACCATAGGAAAACCAAATAGTTCTTTAAAATAAGCCAGGGTTATTTAGCTATTCTAGAAAGTGCCAACTTCTTGCAAGAAGCAGGCATTGTAGGACAGCTGAGAATGATCACACAGCCTAAATTGTAGCCTGGCAGCAAAGTCATATCTGAGATGTCAAAAACACATGATCGACATTGAAAGGGGGTGGACTAATATATGTGGGACCATTTTCCTATTTGCAGTTACGAGGTTAAAGAACTTTGAAGGTCATTTTGCTACTGAGAGGCATGTCGAACATTCTGTGTGGCTCTTTCACAGTAAACCCTCTTAAAAGCAGAAGACACATGGCTGTTAGTGTCTGCGTTTAGATTTAATCTCTCAAATAAATGCCCCCCTTTGCTGCATATCACTTCATCCAGTTATAAACTAGGGCTTATGCAAGCACCCACATTCTAAGGGTGAGTTATTGAAATCAGTTGCTATTTATGAGTCACCACTGGCCCAGCAGGCAAAGTATTTGAAGTCATGGTCATCAAAAAGAAATGATTGTTTTTTGAAAAGCTAAATGCTTAAAATGCTTCTAGAGGGAAGTGGTGGGGCTTATGTTCATTCCGTCTTAAAATCAGGGTTGTTGAGTTTGTTTTTAAACATTTTTATAAGTTCATGAGAAAAAATATATAAATTCTAAGAACCAACATTGTATTCCCAGAAACATGACCCTCGCTGGCCTTGGGTCCACATATCATTGGACTCTGGGGGACACAGAGACGCCTGTGACACTTCGGTGCTGCTGAGTTAGTCAACAATTATTCTGGGAAAAGCAGAATTGAGTTCTTCTCTAGATGTCCCACCAGGGTTGGCCAAGGGCTACAAAGCAGGCTAATAAATTCCCACAGGATCCAGACACCAGGCAAAATTGCTCTAAGTCAGTCACTGTCATCCCTTTATGGTTCTGAAACAAAAACGACAGGTCATCCTATGAGCATCATGCCAATGAAACCCTCTCTTCTGGAGAAGCCCTCGAATCAGAATTACCTTTTTTCTTGATGTTATCAGGTACAGCCAGTTTCTTACTTTTTTGAAAACTGCATGTATCTGTGGTCTGTATATTTGTACACCAAACTACCTGGCGCTTGGAAATCACAGCACTATTCAGAGGCAATTGAATAAAGAAAAATTTAATTTAAAATATAAAATCCCGTCAGACATTTCTCAGACTTTTGATTTTTATTAAAGGTTTGTCAGCCAATAAAGTGCATCCCAAGTGTACAGGGGAGAAAGCTAGACTTCTAAAGAGTCCTGGAGTTTAAGTAATTTTTTTGTTATTGATATAGGTAATAATTTTTCTAATTTGTATTTTTTGGTTCCAAATATAAAGCTCCCCATGTTTACCTCTGTTTATGTCATTCTTGACTTGTTTATCTAAATTGTGTGTGCTCTGTGACTGGTGAAATGTAAATCTGTGTAAATCTGGGATCTCTAGTCAAGATATCACAAGGACCTACTTCCCTTTCCTTCTCTGCCTGATAATGATAATACTCAAAATAACAACATTCAAAGGTAACATGAAGAAATCTTGCTTTCACAGCTCCTACTTCTTGGGCTCCTTAATAACTACTAATGGTTTCTTCATGAAAAATTTTAAAAATCAAAAGATTGCACTTGTCCCTGAGTTGAAAAAAAAAAAAAGCACATTCTAAGAATAAACAGAAAAATGTTCTTCTTGGAAGTAAATAACAAAAGGCATAGTGTTTTGATTTTTCTTTTCTTCAGGATGCGTGGTAGAAGTCAAGGAATCTTTGATACTTTTATTTGGTGCAATAATTTGTTTCCAGGGCCACGCAGCAACCCAGAATCAAGCATTTTGGTTCAAGTCAGGTTGACATGGGTGGGGACAGAAGCTGTGGCAATCATTCAAATAATCCCATGGGGCCTGAGAAAAGACAGGAGTTAGCATATTAATTTTCTACTATACACAGTAACTGTGTTAAATATTTTACATAAGTTTTGATAATAGCTAACATTAGCTGAGCACAAACTTTGGGCCCTGAATTGTGCTGAGTATCTTTCATAGATTACTGCTTTTAATCAGCAGTCCTTGTGAGCTAGGTATGATCATATATCCATTTTATAGATTGCAGATGTGATGCTGAAGCACAAAGAGGCTGAGTAACTTGCCAAAGATCATATAATGTTAAGTAATGGCCCCTGGATTCAGTCTGCAGCCCGGATTCTTAACCAACTATACTGTGATTTTATTTATTCTTCAGAATTACACTGAAAAAGAATTATTCCCATTTTACAGGTGAGGTATCTGAAACTGAGCAGCTAAATAACTTGAGCAACAATCACTAAGCTTATAAGCAGCGGATTAGGGTTAGACTTAAATATTTGTCTGGCATCAAAACCTGTGCTCTCCCTACACTACTGCATGGTTTCCACAGTCTCATCTGACCCTGGAATTTCCCTCCCTGAGACTGCTTAATTGTGAATTTCCCAAACTGATTCACCAAGAGCCTCATTGTCCATGCTTCTAGATGGCTTTGACCACATTCAGTGATATTAGGAAAGATTCCATTTCCCAAGATTGCTCAGAAAATCAGATGCTATAACACATGTTGAAAGTGAAAACCCATCTTTGAGAAAGAAGCATGTGTTCTATTAGTAAAAAAGATGAAATTGACAACAATATAGGATTTCTCAAAATCCTTTTATTTTCTCGTTTTGGAATGAATAGGTGTTCATGGGCTGGGAATGGGGAAGAATGTGATTTTTAAAAATAGAGCATAATCAAAGTCTCTGTATAAAAGGAAGTGCTCCCTTTGGCTTTCTGCCATTTCAACTAAATGTAATTCAGGGAACTTTCTTATTAAGTAGTGAATCAGCACCCATCATGGCTTGCTACTAAACCGACAATAACTTAAGGCATTTCAACAAGAATAATTCTAAACAGAATAATGCTGAGGGAGTCACAAGTCTTCAGTATTTCAAACTACACTGTAAAAAGTAATTACACCTGGAATCTTAGAGTGTCGTGGTGCCAGTCTCAGTCAGGACAGCAGTCAAGGGCATGAGGCAGCAAATCATTCCCACTTCAAACATTCCTTGGTGGAAGATTTCTCAACAGTTGTTTCCATCAAAGACTTCCCAGCAAGGACACTTTCAAACCTTACATTTTTTTCCAGTGGCTTTTTTTCCTTTTGTATATCATTGTTATTTTGAAAACATCTCCTGAGGAACTAGCGTGATAGATTCTAAACATAGGTTTTGAACAGTCCCATCACCAACGTCAAAAAAAGAAGATGTGAGCTTCTAGGATAATTGTAAAAACTCATTACATTTGCAGAACTTTATTGCTTTAATTTAAAATCATAGAGCCCTAATAAAGTAACAATTATGGGGACTTACCGTATACTAGGTACCACTCTAAGCATAAGTATTAACTTCTTTTTGTCACCACAAAACGATGAAAGTATGATGTAGGTATTTTTATCATCCCACTTTAAGATGAGGAAATTGAGATAAAGAAAAGTTAAGGAACTTGTGTAACATGGTAGAGCTAAGTCTCAGGACCCAGCAGTCATACTCCATGGCCATCCTCTAGTCACAAGACTGTACTCCCTCCCTTGATTGCAAGAAGATTCAGGTCACAGATAAAAGGAACTGCTCCTCAGAAGTGATGAGTTTTACATGTCTCCGAGATAACTCCAAAGTTACACTAAACCTTCTAAATCAAAGTAAAAAATACTGAAACATCTTAGAGTTTGGTAGCTCTAAGCAATAGACATTTTTAAACAGGGTACATGGGGAAAGCTATAGTTTTTATCTCTATCAGCCTATTTGCTTATTATAACTCAGTAATGGCAAAGGGAAGCTCAACATTTTGCTGGTTTCCATTGAACAAATTCCCACAATGCTCTAGACCAAATGCCTCAAACACCCACTGCTTCCAGCCAGCTAGCATTCTATATTACCAGAGTTATGCTAACTTATACCTGGCAAACAAAGGAAGAACAGAACAGTGATGAGAGAAACCTTCAAATTTCAATAACAATAATGCAGAGAATAAGATTCCTTCCAATTTTTAAATTAAAAAGAAGACATGCTTTTGTTTATAATTTAGGAAAAGCAAAAGGTAAACACTTTTTAAAAATGAACTTCACATACGATTAGATGAAATAAGCCCACAAGAAGTACATTTGTAGTGGATAAGAGTGTGGACTCTAGGGCCAAACTCCCTGCCTCTGAGTCCCAGGCCTGCCTCCTGCTTGTTGGGAGACTTTCGACAACGGATTCAGTCGCCCTGTGCTTCAGTACCTCAGCTGTGAAATGGAGACAATAATAGGTGTACTTCACAAGTTGTTATGAAGATTAAATGAAACGGTATGCATTATGTGTATAAAACAGTACCTGGCACAGAGAAAGTATTCCACACATGTTAGCTATTATTATTCTTCTAAGGGACACTCAATACACAATAACTAGGATTTCAAAAACTTCCAATGAGGAAAACACAATTAAACAAGTTATTTTGTGTTCTCTGTTAATATGAATCCCAGTTTGAGACCTACCACAACTAAAATAGAAAAAGTAGGAGTGTCGCTATAAATCTCACATTGACATAAGAGATCTATTCCCAGGAGTCATTAATTGAGAGAGCTTTGTTTCTTCTCTTTTTCCTTCTTACTGAAGTTTATATGTTTACATTCCTCTGTATTCAGCCTGTTTGTCCATTTTTTCTTGCTTTGTGTTCATCCATTGTGCTAACATTGTTTTCGTGGTAGACAAAGATGAGACCAGATTCAGAAAGCCTGGTTTAATATTTTTATAAAATAAACTTAACATCAGCTTTGAGCCTCTACTATAAAGACACTATGCTCAGTTCAAAGTACCAATATTATGTAGTGGACTTAGCAATACGAAGAGAACTCTTCTGGAGAAATGTTTGTGAAACGAACGCATTCTCTAAACAGGATCGTTAGTATCCTGAGTAAGGTCCTGGTAGGATAGTTGAAGCTTAAATAGGCCTATTACACCGAAAGTGGAGCAGTTGGCAATCCTATCCCTGAGACTACCCCACTTCAGACCTTCAACAGTTGGGCTGACCTAGGAGGGCACAGCTCACAGCTGTCCTTATCCCTCCTTTCCATACTGTCCTAGGACAAAGGGTCAGCAACCTGGCCTTTTTGGAGTAATTGATCCCTTGCCTGAGAAGCGTGATCACTTTCCAAAAACAGAAAGACTGAAACCTCGGTCTGAACAGAGCAAACTCCCAGCTCAGGGCAAGTGATGAAAAACAATTCTAAGAAGCTGAGCCACTGATACAGGGAGGAACTTAATATTCCAGCTGCCTTTCAAACCCAGGGAATTTTTGTGGGTTTTCTGGTACTTCTAGAATCCTTCTGAGTCAGAAGCAGAAGTCAGGACTCATCTTGAAGGTAAAAAAAATCAAAGCAAGCTGAGATTCTGGACATTTTATCTGAATCCAGAATAGCTTTTGTGTCAAACACAATTAAATTGATTTAGTTTTGCTTTCCTTTTGTGCCATTTTATTACATCAAAAACAAAGCAAAACTAGGTCTCTTTCTGCACTGAAAACTCTTAGTTCTTTTTTACTCCTAGCAAGTCTAAGACTGATAAAGAGATGTTCACAAAACCATTCTCTAGAGCCAAGAATCTCTAAGGAATTGGTTGAACTAATATAAAGTACTAATTTAAGGTATCATTCCAGTCTTTCCACAATTAGGTCTTTGGCTTGGGGTTTTGTTCTTGTTTTTGTTTTTTTTTTAATTCACACTCAGCGTCTGTTGGTTGTGGTTGGACTACTTACTACTGTTTATTAAATAGTACAGATCATAATTCTTCATGTAAGTCCAATATGGGCTAGATTTTGAATTATACATTATGAAATACCCACTGAAATGTCACAACTCATTGTGGGCAGTATTACTGAAATAAAGAGCAATGCTAAATATATTACTTAGAACTTGTAATTTTATGTTAAATGAACTAATATGATTTCTTTATATACAGCACTTTAGTATGAGCAAACGATTCCCTTCATAGTATTGTAACATATAGCTTTCCACCTTTTGTTCCTGGTGTAAAATTAAGATTTCCCCACCTCAGAGACAGTCCTACCTTAGAGATTCTGATTTACTAGGTGTGTATGGGGCCTAGGAATTTGTTTTTGTAACATACAACCCAAGTGATTTTGATGCTAGTGGGCTGTGAACTACACTTTGAAAAACACTTTTCTAACATGCAAACCACTAAGTCAACTTTATTCTTTAAAACCCATAAATAGTTTTCCTGTTTATCCAGTCAGGGACAGCCAGGCTTGTAAACTGCACCTGCTTCCACAGTCTTAGTGCCCAGTCTAAAAGGAACAGGCGCTGAAGCACCCACTTTGCTGATTTTATTTCAAACGTCCAAGAGATGGCAGCAAACGCTCTTTCCCTCTCAGTGCTTCATAGGCAGCCATTCTAAAGCTGGTTGTGCTACAATTTGCTTTGAATATTTTTTTTTAAAGACTAAAGGGGGCCTTGAGATGTGATTTTTATCTGACCCCTTGCCTTTAATCAAGAATGAGTATAAATGTTTCTAGGAATGGAATAGAATGATACATTTTTATTATCTAGAAATGAGATTGAATTTCCTTGGCTGTTTTTTCTTATCTCTGGGGAAAAGGATTGTATGACTTCCCTTGACTGTAGGGCACTAGACTCTGTTATCTCCAAATCCAAAATGTTCTTACTAATAACTAGCTTCAACCTATCTGGCAGTAATCTAAACGTTCTTATTTTGGGATCTAGGATAAAGGAAAATTTTGAAGCACTTTGAATGTTTATTAGCTTTTTAAAATGAAAATAAATATGATTATAAAATTTTCAAAAGAAAAAGGAAGTTCATGCACTTTATGCATCATAGGGAAAAAGCCCAACATTTTTGTTTAACTTCAAGATTAATCTTAACAAATGGAGTAGTACGTCGACAAAATGCAGAATCAGTCAGAGGCTGCTTACATGTTAGAAGAGTGTACAGAACAAAAAATAGGCAGGCCCACTTGGTGACAGCTTTGATCCTAAGAAGCACATTGTTTTCAAAACTTTGACGCGGTAGCCTGGCGCAGTGGCTCACGCCTATAATCCTAGCACTTTGGGAGGCCGAGGTGGGTAGATCACAAGGTCAAGAGATCGAGACCATCCTGGTCAACAAGGTGAAACCCCGTCTCTACTAAAAATACAAAAATTAGCTGGGCATGGTGGCACGTGCCTGTAGTCCCAGCTACTCGGGAGGCTGAGGCAGGAGAATTGCTTGAACCCAGGAGGTGGAGGTTGCAGCGAGCCAAGATCATGCCATTCCACTCCAGCCTGGGTAACAAGAGCCAAACTCCGTCTCAAAAAAAAAAAAGCAAAAACTTTGATGCACTGAAGTTTATTTCTAAAACAAAAAAGATGGTGACGTGTTGGGAAGTTCTGTGATGTAAAATACATGTTTGTACATTTAACAGTGGGAGGAGAAAAGACTAATGGGAGAGCTGGATACTTATGAATGGAGGGGTAATGCTAGAGCCTGGGTCACAGCACAGGTTTGATGCCGGGTGGTCAGGTGGTCAATGAATGACTGATCTATTCATTGTATTTTTAAGGGAACTTTCCTGCATTAAACTTTCTAATACTGAAATAGACAAGATTCAGAATGAAACTGAGAAAAATAACCATTAACTGAGGAACCTACACACCACTACCAGAGAACATCTAATGGTATCTAAGACACAGATCAAAACAGATTTGAGAGTAATTTTTTTTACTAGTATCAATTGGAAATCTTTCTGCAAATAGGTAAGCTTTGGACATGTTTTTTTCCATCCCTTCCCCAGCAGATTTTTTCATTTTTTGTTTTTTAATGGATAATTGCTTAAGAACTTAGACATGCATACTACAGAAGGATCTCTCCTTTTCTCTCTTGCTCTCAAACGTGCATTTATGAGGACCTAGCCATTTTAGTATCTCCAGAAGCTACTTTTTATCTTAGGCTAACATATATTCAAAGCGGTTAAGAGGGCTGATTTGGTATTTTAGCTAACTCACCGTGTTTTTGTAAATTCATCAATGCATTTGCATGAATCAGTACTGAAAGTGAAAAAAATTGTTTAACAATTGTAATAGTCAATAAATACCTAACATCAAATCAAAATGAAGGCAAACTTTGGGATGGGAAGAAGTCAAGAGAATACTAAAGAATAAGATCCTTTTAATAAATGTGTGGTCTGCATGGCAAAACTTGCCATAGTATTAGCATGCAATGTTATCTCTAGACAATTAATTATACATTGTAGTTTCATGAATGCACTAAGAAAGCTATGCCAATAAAAACCAGCTGTAATAGCATCTGAAGCCATGGGCAAAATTAAGTATTTGGTCTCTAATTTCAAACGTTTAATAAGTAGACACGCATTCCAATCACAAGGCATCCTTTTAATGATTAATGACAGACTACAAATATATCTGGAATTAGTGTTTTCAATTGTGGTAAATCCTGCTTATTCTGAAGAAATGTAGCTGGAATACTTCTGATAAAAGATGTTTCTTAATTTTTCCATTTGTATTTGAAAAGCACATGATCGTGACCATCATTGTATACTTTGCTTCAATCCATGTTTCTCCTGGTGGTCTTTATTTCAGCGAAACAATCATACATTTGAAAATTCCACCTACTTTATGGCATCTCTGTGTCTCTAAAATGAAATAACATACATGAAATTATTGTGTAAATTCCCTCAAACAGGAAAGATATCATTAAATAAAACTTATCACTTGGACCGGAGAGATGTGATGAGGGAATTGAACAATTTTTTCCCACTCTGTGCTTAAGAAAATAAGTTGTTAATGCCTTTCCTGATGAAGAGCTGGATCTGTGATTCATAATTTTATTTTTATTTATTCATTTATTTTATTTTTGAGATAGAATCTCACTCTGTCACCCCGGCTGGAGTGCAGTGGTGCGATCTCAGCTCACTGCAACCTCTGCCTCCTGGGTTCAAGTGATTATGAAACCTAATTTTAAACATCACTCTGCGGCCATGTTTTTGATGAGAAAAACACAAATATGATAGGGAGTAAATCTTACATTTCTCAGAGAACAGTTAAACAGTTTCCCCAGGGCCTAGGATATTAATCCAAGGATCTATTTAATACGCTTAGAAATATAGTGGACAGAAAACCAGTTACAAAGGCCAAGTCGGTCACTTTCCTCATCCTGTATTCTCCACATCCTTGTGAACTTATGTTGTCACACATTGTATAGTTGCTGATGTGTTTTCATCCTTGTCATTAACTAGCTTTGAATTGTCAGAGATTTTTAATGTAATTAGAAGTTGTGACCGAGGATGCTTCTAAACACATCAGTGGGAAGTTTTGAGAATGTTATTGTGCAAAGGCCGAATCAAGGTTATTACATGATATGCACACACTTCTTAAGAATACTTGTTTTTAAAGTCATAACCGATAAAATTTTTCTCTAAAAAAGCAAAAGGCATTTTAGTTGGGAAATAATTTTGCTTAAGGGCTGCTAGCACTACTTCAAATAGCAGGCACATAATTATAAGTGAATATAATATTAAAAATGTTAGTTTTTTATCCTGATAATGATGACTCTCATAATAAATTAAGCGCTTACCATGTGCCAGGTACTGACATTTTTCTCTACAAAAACTTCCCACATGCTGGGTGCAGTAGCTCACCACAATTCCAGCAATTTGAGAGGTTGAAGTGAGAAGAAGTCTTGAGCCTGGGAGGTTAAGTCTGCAATGAGCTATGATAGCACCATTGCCCCCTAGCCTGGGTAATAGATCAAGACCCTGTCTGAAAAAAACAAAACTCCCCAAAGCTCCCACCGGGTTAAATGATCGTTTATTTTAAACAAGGTCAACATCCTTTGTTTATTGTGAAAATTACTTTTTTCTTTGTAGAAACTGGTGAAATCTGAACTTTTCATTTATATTATTCGCTTTTTCTATCGTGGGAATCTAAATGAATGACGTTTACTATTTAAATCTTTTGAGGAAAGAGAAAACTTCAGAAAGCATTTTGAAATGTGTTTAACATTTATTTTTTTATGTTTGAACCAATTAAACTAACGTTTTATAAAAATAAACTTAAGTAAGGCTGTTTCCCCAAAATTATAAAAAATTTAAACAGCAATCCCAGCTGCTTACATAGAACACAGTCCACATTGATACAAGTATTTTCACAGGCTCTAACTTGTAGAGTGACATACTTCTTTTTTGAGAATAAGGAAAGGTAAAAGGGTGAAAATTGCTGGGCTAGTAGTTTTTTTCTGTTAACAGAGTTAATGCCTTAAAATACATTATTTAAATAAAATTTTATTACCGATAGCTTTACTTCTCCAACTTCCCTATACAAGCACATACTGGCTGTGCAACCTAGAGTAAATTACCTAATTTATGTGTCTCACTTTCCTTATTTGCAAAATGGAGACTATCATGTTGCTGAGAGGATTAATTGAGGTAACAAACACTGTGTTTAGAACTGTAGTTAGTATCAGAGTAGAAGTTTTATACATTTTAGTTATTATTTTCATTGTTTCAAAGATGAAAGAGACAACAAAAGTGTATAAACACATTCCTCCAGCGAGTTGGTCTTCTTGACTTTAAACTGAGTATCATTATTTTTATTCTTTTATAACAGGTTTTAAAAAAAATCAAGAAGTGTATATTTTGGCCCACTCAGATCTAGCAGGGAGATGAGGTCAGTGGCAATGTTTCTGGCCAGCCCAGCTGCCTGCATTCTGACGGCAAGAGCGCAGCCGGGCTTGGCACAGCAGCCCTGGAGGCGTGCACTGCTAATGCCACTTCAAAGACAAGTCTCCCTCCTATTTTTATCCCGGGTCACCAGCCTGCCTATGCAGTTGCCTCTTGAACAAAAGGTCCTGCCAGGTCTCTGACACCTTTAGGGCCACACAGTCTCTTCCCACAATAACAAAAATAATCTCCATTTGTTGGGCTATGTGGCATTCCATTTATAAACACAATCTTTACTCTGCCCATAATTTTGAAACTGTAGGCAGCATTACTCCCATTTTACAACTAAGGAAAGTAAGGCTGGGAGATGTTGAATCGCGGGAGTAACAAAAGACAAAGGCAGAACTTTCAGGTCAATGTGACATCCAAGTTTTCATTCTTTCCAATATTAGATGCTGGCCTCCATTGTCATTTACAAGCCTTATGCTTTCTCACAAATAGATTGCCTTTAAGCAGCAAGCAAAACTTTTTATTTAGAAGTCTATTGTTTTGAAAGAGAAAATTTAATCTAGAAGTTAATCTAAGATGACTAGTCAGTAGCAGAACCAAGATGATAGGCTACAAGACCCTATCTCTTATTTTGATGTCAGAGTATGTCCATTGCATTCATGAAATGATTTATTTTACTTTATGTTTTTGAGATGAAGTTTCATTCCTGTTGCCCAAGCTGGAGTGCAATGGCACGATCTCAGCTCACTGCAACCTCAGCCTCCTGGGTTCCAGCAATTCTCCTGGATTCAACCTCCCAAGTATCTGGGATTACAGGCAAGCACCACCATGCCTGACTAATTTTGTATTTTTATCAGAGATGAGGTTTCACCATGTTGGCCAGGCTGGTCACAAACTCCTTACCTCAGGTGATCCACCCACTCAGCCTCCCAAAGTGCTGGGATTACAGGCATGAGCCACTGCGCCAGGCCCATGAAACTATTTAAATGACATGTGATTACCTAGCCACTTTTCTATTCAAAAACATGGATTATTAGTTCTGATTTTCTGCCTTATTCTTGGCAGGCAGAATAATACTGGGAAATTCTGCTGAAAGAAATAGAAACTCTCTTTCATTTTCTAGGTAAGAGAGTCCTACAACAGAATTTCCAAAAATTCCTCTTGGTGGAAGTAAACTTAAAATCCACTTTAAGAAGGCAAGAGTTAGGTAATGAAGATAAGACTATTTTATTGAGACTAGAACAAAATAACCTTAAAAGTGTTTTTGTCCTCTAACTTCAAGCTTGATTGTATTTAAATCACCTTAAGGGAATATTTGTTTTATATTTAAAGACCTTTAGATAAAGGGATTCTATATCTCTATGCAAAATTTTTTTCCAGTGTTGAACTGTTTCTAGTGTCAAGAAAATTGTCATTGAAGGCTCATTAGAGCTGGGAGTGACTCTAAGAGATTAGTTTGTGGAGGCTGCCATTTCCTCACACCTACTTGCAGTCTCATGATAAATGGTAAATCAACTTTCAGCTGACTCTTCTTCAACACTGACTAATTCCAATCTCCTTTATCTTTTTCTTTTTAGGTCTTATTTATTTCATCTTGCAACGTATTTCAGGTTCTCTTTAGGGTTCAAGCCTAATTTTCTAAGACTTTTCTCGATTGTGAAATCGAAGCAGTTTGAAACTCTTAAACTTCCACTGACCTGAATGCAAATTATTTATTTGGATGTTAAAAATCTTCCACCTGTTTAGAAAAATTGAATTGTTTATAAATATTGGCTAATACTGTCTGTTTTGTTGAACATGACTTGGGGTGCATATTGGTTTGCATATATCGGAGGTGTTGGGGATACTTCTGTTTGTGCCCCTTGTCACGTGTAACTGATGTGTGAGAGGGGCTACATCTTGTGAACTGACCTAACATTCTGGTGAAGATAACCAAATTTTCAGTTTATGACAGGCTGATGTAGAAATTATCATTCATTCATTCAACAAATATTTACTAAGCACCTACTTTTCTGGTGCCAAATACTTTTCTAGGGATGCCTTAAGAAAACAAAAACCTTTACCCTTAGATGAACCTTAATTTCTAATGGAGAGAGAAAAATAAACGAAATGATTAAGTAGAACATTTATTATGTTAGTTTAGTGTCAGTCTAAGGGAAGGATTAAAGCAGGGGAGAAAGGCAGGGAATTGCCAAGCTGAGTTATCATATAATATTGGAGTAAGGCCTGAAGAAAACAAGATAGGAGTCACGCTGGTACCTGGAGTATTGTGTTCCAGACAGAGGATCAGCAAGTGCAAAGATCCTGAGGCATGAGTGTGCCTGGTGTGTTCAAGGAATAGAAAAGAGGTCAGTGTGGCTGGAGCAAAGAAAGAGGAAGAGAACGCAAAGCAGATGAAGTCAGGTTATGCAAGGAGCCAGTGGGCAGATTTTGTGGGGTCTTGTAGGTCAATGAAAGGACTTTAGTTTTTTCTTTTTTGAAATGAAAAGTCATGGGAGGGTTTTGATCAGTGGACTGAGTGACATAATCTGACTTGAATTTTAACTGGATAGTTTTGGCTGGCATGTTAAGAATAAACTAAAGGAAGCAAAAATGAAAGTAGGGAAATCAAATAGGGCATAGTAGCAGTAATCCAGGTGAGAGTTTTTGGTGGCTTAGTCCGGGATACTACCAGTGGAGGTTGATAAGACTTGGTCGGATAGTGGATGTATTTTGAAGTCAGTGCTGACAGATCAGCTGTGGAGTGTGAGATGGACAGCAATCAACAACTGATTCCCAAAGTCTTAACCCGAGCAAATGGAAAAATGGGGAATACTTTGTGCTTCCTGAATGTTTTCCTCTATTTGTCCACCCCTTCTAGGAGCTCTGCTTTTCAGAAATTCTAATCAATGATGAAAAAGGCAAAAGAAATACCTTTTATTCCTCTTTGCTTTTCTTGGACCTCCCGGCATCTGTGTGTGATAAAGTATTTGTGATGAGTATTTACTGATCATGTGTTTAACAGAGAAAAGAGCCAAAGGATTTGAAATCATATTTATCAATCGAAGTCCTTTTCCCTACAGTGCATGTGTAAGCAGCATTTCAGCAAAGATAATTTTTTCGCTTTCAGAGTTATGGTATAAAATAGTTTAAACTTCAAAACATACATCACATTCATCTTCTTTGGCTTCTAGGACTGTTTACATTGCTTTAAAATTCACTCCTTTGTCCTAAGTAAACCTCAGATGACACTTTCTTTTTGCATGTCAAGCGCTCCCTGCAAGTTACTAGACAGTTTAACAGGGGAGCTAACTAAGCTATTTTATTAACGAGCTGTGTGGATAAACCAACATTTAATTGACATGAAAAGATGGCTTATATTAAGCTGAGAAAGGCTCTCAGCTCCTCTGAGCTTTTCTTCTGCAGGCAGAGCCCCAGGTACCTCACTTTCATGTAGCAGAAGTGCATCTAAATGTGATGCATTGTATTCCCTATGCCCTGGTCACCTGCCTGTTCTTGTGACAAATGCCAAAATGCCAGTATTCATTAATCCAAATTTAATCAAAACTTAAATGACCTTTTCCAAAATTTATAAGATCTCGCTCCATTTAGATTACATGGTTTTGAATCTTTTTTTGAAAAAGGTATTCTCTCAAAACAATATCATTGCAAGTATATTCCATTTAGACTTAGGAACTCTGGTATGAGACTGCCTGCCTGGGTTCAATTTTCCACCCCAACACTTATTAGCTTTCTACCCTTGGAGAAATTACTTACCTTCTTTAAGTCTCATTGTCCTCTGGAGAATAGGAATAATAATAATGCGTTTACTTCATGGGGCTGTGACAATTACATGAAACACTCCACATAATTCAATTGGCCCCCACTGCCTGGCACACAGTAAGCAATCTATTAATGCTGGCTATTTTTAAAGGCAGAGGTAGCAAAATGCCTCCTTAGTGTTAAGCCCTTTTGTGGGACTATGTAACACCAGATGACTCATGAGTTCAGTGGGAATCCTGCATGCATTATATTGGGCCAGCTCTTTAGCTGTGTGCTTCGTGTGTGCTCTCATGGGTCGAACAATTAAAGACAGAATGCTCTAAATGCACACAGACTGAATGTTCCACATGCAGTTTTATGTATACCATCTGCCAGACGACACGGTTCCTCGATCATTTTGAATGACATCACTCATCACGTGGCCTTGTGTTTATGCACACACATCTGCTTAAGAAAATCAAGATATTATACCTGCATTAGCCTTGCCCAACAAACTGGAGGAAGAAGGATGTGGAGAACTTGAGAGGATGAATGACATAGGTATTATTTCTCCTTAGTTTGAAAAATAACAGATAGCAACAGGATAGTGAAGATATTCAAGGAGTGGAAGAAACTGGGGATGTATGAAGGAATGGCTGCTTAGAAGCAGAAGTAGATGTAATCTATTTTAGCAGAACCACTGGGGTAAAGCCATGGGAAGCAGTGTTTGATTCAATGTAAGAAAGGAGTTCCTAAAATCTAGAGCCTAAGGACTGAGCAAAGCGCTCTGGAAACAAATAAGCCCTCTTCTCTAGAGCAAGGCTTGACTGAGGCATAAGGTTTCAACTTTATTTGGAGTTGTTAGAAAAATTTCTTGGAATTGATTTGTGGAAAAAAATTTCCATTTTTAGCTTATATTTTACTTTAAAACGAAAAATAAGAGAGAGAGCTTGGTGCTGTACTGAAAATGAGATGACAGGATATTGAAGTTTTATCCAAGGCCCCCAGATAGACGAGATGGTGCACACTGAAGTGAGAATCTGGATTCAAATACAGGCTTTACAAAGAAAATAGTAGCAAATGACTTCCACAATTCTTGAACCCTTCAGCCACGTCCAAGTGATTAAAAGGGGTTGGATTATGGCAAGGAGAGAGGATTTCATGAGAAGGAATTCTAGAGCGCTGAAGATGTGTGTGCTTGGAGTAGGTGGTGTGGAGGAGGTTTCACCTACTCACCTCAAGCTGTGTATGAGAAGAGTTTCAAAGTGTCTTCTCACAGAACTTCATGGGAGATACTTGCATGAGGATGCTTAGGAGGTCAGAGTGGGGTCTGATTGCCACTCAGGAAATTTGGAGGGTGAAGGACAGGATGACAAATTGTTTTGGTAAAGAACTAGGAAATTTTCTTCTGCATACCCACAAGCAAATGATGTGAGTGTTCCTCATGGACCAGGCCAGGAGCAAGGGAGAGCTAGATGGGGTCAACCTGGGGCCTCTCTGAGGGGCAGATGGATCCTAGTACACACTGTAGGTAGACAGCTTCCTAAGGGAGCACAGGATGAGTCCAAAGTCACCCCCTAGAGCAGAGAAGAATAAATCAAGGACTGGAGGCAAGATGTCCCCAGCAATGGGAATCTTTCAATATCCCATAAAAATGTCCCTCTCTGGGCCTGTCTGGCCCCAAGAGTAAGAGGCCAGAATATGATGTTGCCAAATCAAGTAAAAACTTCCTTCTGCTCTTTTTTTTCTACTCTTTTTTTTCCTACAATCCCAGGGGGCCAGAAGGCAGAGTTAGTGATCTGAGAGAGGAAGTAGAGTGAAGAAGGCAACCAGACTCCTTCCCTGAGGAAGGCAACCTTTCTGGGATGGGCCCCAGCTAGAGAAGGAGAAGAGATTTAACTTTAATAAACTTGAATTGTAGTTTGTTATTTCAGGGCATGGAATCATCTATTTCAAAATAAGACTGGTTTGGGTAACTTAAGGTAACCGTTGAACTATTCCTAAAAGTAAGCAAAATGTCCCAGGATCTGCTAAGTTTTCTTCCAGTGGCAATGGAAAACTTTTTTTTTATTATTAAAAAGCTTAAAAGGTAGTGGAAGACAAAAAGAAAGAAGCTATTTGATGACACACCATGGGTAAAGCTAATTTGGCATCTTGGTTATAGTTAAAGGCTCTCATATAAAAAAAATTAAATTCCCTTGATAATGATACAACCCATGGTGGAAGTGACAATTCAGGACCTAATCCATGCCATGCTAGGATTCTAGCCTCAAACATTCAAGTTCCAAGACAAAAGAAACATCTCTGTTACTTTCAGGTTTCTTTAGTCACTTCTGGCTCAGGGTATATCACATGGCTTCATTCAGCCAGCCAAGCAGAGAACAGCAGGAGCCTTGGAACTGAGATGGAGAGAAGGAAACAGCACCAAAGAACACTTTGAAAATTGCTTTGGGGAAATACATTAAAATTAGGAGTACGGATGCAGGTAGCAGCTAGAGGCCTACAATATTTTGGGCACAAGCAGAAACAATATTGTACCTATGGAATGATTTATTTCTATCCCAGTTGGATCACTAACCTAAAACAATTTATTATTTTATCCTCTATTACTATCACTTGAAAGAGTGTGAAGGTGTGTTCGTCAGTCTGGGGAAATGTAGAAGAGCAATGGTCATTTTGCTCATTGAGGTGATCGCTCTTCTTTCCTCATGACTGACACTGCTGTTACATTTGTCGTATGTGTGTTTGACGTGAGTTTTTTGCTTTCAGCTTCAATCCTAGTTTGTTTGTTTGTTTGTTTTTAGATGGAGTCTCACTCTGTAGTGAGTGCAGTCTCAGCTCACTACAACCTCCACTACCCAGGTTCAAGGGATTCTCCTGCCTCAGCCTCCCAAGTAGCTGGGACTACAGGCATAGGCCACCATGCCCAACTAATTTGTTTTATTTTTAGTAGAGATGGGGTTTCACCGTGTTAGCCAGGCTGGTCTCAGTCTCCTGACCTCATGGTCTGCCCGCCTCGGCCTCCCAGAGTGCTGGGATTATAGGCGTGAGCCACCGTGCCCAGCCACAATCCTAGTTTTAATTTCTCTTCCGAAAGCCTTGGTTTACTCTTTCAATATCATATCTCAGTGTTTTAGTTTTCTCTTTGCACATTCATCTCTTTGTTAATAGGATATCACTCAATGTTTTGAACTTTCTAAGTTCTGTCAAGTTTCAATTCTTCTGAATATTTTCAAACTCAGTGTGTGAGAGGAACATCAAAAAATAATTCTTCTCTTTCATGCAATGTTTTGGATGCCTTATCACTGCAATATATGCTTTCACATAGTATTTAATACTCCCAAGTGTATTGATAATTACTTCTTTTTCCAGTTATTAGCTAGTGAATTAAACACCTGCATAGATGTTCAGAGGCCTCACCTAGATTTCTGTAAAGTCTTAGCTCTCTTTATCTATTGCTATCCCCTCAGTCTTCTATCTTTTTAAATATCTAAATAACTGGCTAAAACAGTCCTTCAAGATGCTACATCTAATTGACGGAGGATTTTTTTCAGCCTCTTTGCCAGACTTGCAACAGGGGTGCTCTGTTTACTCAGCCCACTGTGCTCAACCCCTTGCAGGAGGAAGCACATGAGTGACTGTGTGGGATCTGGCTGGCCACTCTGGGCACCAGCGGGAGCAAACTTACCCAGGTGGGGGTGCCTGTGACCCCAAAGCCCAGAGGGAGTGTTACATCTGCTGTCTATGGATGGGGTTTGTTAGCAGCTCAGTTGGCCTCTTGCCTCATTGTGTGGAGCGGCTACCCTCCACCAGTGAGGGCAAAGGGCCAGTGTGATGGCCTTTCTGGGTATCTGCACTTAGTGGATCCCGAGCTCTTGTCTGGCATCCAAGAAGAATGAGGTTGCACAGACAATTGAAGGGCAGTGAATTTTATTAAGCTATGAAAATGATTCTAAGTGGAGAGGGGAGCTGGAGAGCAAAGAGGATGGGCAGGTTGTCTTCCCCTGAAGTCAGGTCATCTCTTCTGTAGTCTGGCCATCTCCCCTGAAGTCTGGCTGTCTCTCTGAAGTCTGGCTGTCTTCTCCAAGATCCATCTCTCTCCCTCTACCAACCGAGTCTGGGGTCTTTATAGGCACAGGATATGGGTGGGGCAGGCCATAGATAGTTTTGGAAAAAGTAATATTCGATTGGTAAAAAGACACTTTTCAGAAAGAACCACTCAGGAGAGAATGGGCAAACAGGAATAGAAGTTCTCATTTTGGACCATGGGTTTCAAGCTATTTTGGCTTGAAGGTGGGGTTTCACCAGGGACACACCCCTGTCTGTCTAGAATTTCTCTGCCTCTTGCCTCTATCATAATCAAAGACCACAAAAAGCAAAATCATGGGACTCTGAAAAATCTCCCAGGGACTCTGTAGACCAGTGTTGTTCTAACTCTTCCATAGAAAGGACAAAAGTGAGATGTAGACACATACCACAGGAGACAGCTGCATTTCTCTTTATTACATTGAGTCTTACCACTTCTCACAGTTTAGAAAGCTCTCTTTTTTCTCCTATCAAGATAGTTGTAGTCTCTTCTCTATCTTCTCTAAACTGATCTTCTTTATTATTATTTATTTATTTGAGACAGAGTCCTACTCTGTCACCCAGGCTAGAGTGCAGTGGCGTGACCTCAGCTCACTGCAACCTCTGCCTCTTGGGTTCAAGTGATTCTCATGCCTCAGCCTCCTGAGTAGCTGGGGTTAAAGGCATGTGCCATCACACCTGGCTAATTGTTTTGTATTTTTAGTAAAGACAGGGTTTCACCATGTTGGCCAGGCTGGTCTTGAATTCCTGACCTCAAGTGATCCATCTGCCTCAGCCTCCCAAAGTGTTGCGATTACAGGCATGAGCCAGTGTCAGCCCAAACTGGTTTTCTATAATTGACTTAATTCAGCCACTGTGGGGCTAAAACTAGTACTAGATTATGTGCTTATTGAGGGCAAGGACTTTATCATCTTTAAATCTTCAGCTTATAGAAGAGTACCTGGAAACATTAGGTGTACAATATGTTAACTTATGTTAAATGAGTTTATGAAATCAACACATAAATAATGTGAAATAGAAACTAAGGCCTTAAAAGTGACTAAAAGCCAGGATTCCCCACACCTCACCCAAGTATATAGTAAAGAGAATTATGAGTGGTTCTGAATTAAGACAAGATTAGTGAAAGCAAGTTTTTGCTAAGATTCAACCATTGTAAGTAAAATTTAAATGATTAAAAAGAGAGCATCAAGAATCATTATATTGACCCCCTTGTTTTTAAGACAGAAACCAAGTATGAACCATCTACCTTCTTTGTGTGCCTAATGGAAAAAACAAAAAGAAAACATTTGAATCTGAGCTATTTTGCCCAAATTCAGGTTTTGCTATTCACTTCAAAGTTAAAAACTTGATTAAGAGAAACGCTGTTGAAATTGTTTATGAAATTAGAGCACATTTTAAACCATGGTAATGTTTTTTGTTAGGAAACAGGATGTTTTGATACTTTCAAAGTTGATATTCCTGTCCCCTAGGTGTTTTGTCAGGAGCTTATCTAAGGAAGTCTCATGCATATTGGAATGTGTGAAGATGTAAGGTAGATAGGCAGCCATCAGCATTTCTAGAAATGCAGAGGAGTAAAAGGAGAGAATGAGAACACAAGAGCTTTCATTAAATTATTCTGCTGTAGCTAGGCACCGTGTCTAATGCCTGTAAGCCCAGCAACTTGGGAGGCTGAGGTGGGAGGATGGCTTGAGGTCAGGAGTCTAATACCACCAGGTTGGGTAACAGGGAGATCCTGTCTCTAAAAAAACATTTTAAAAAATGTAGCCAGGCATGATGGTGTGCACTGGTAGTCCTAACTACTAGGGAGGTTGAGGCAGGAGGATTGCTTGAGCCCAGGAGTTCGAGGCTGCAGTGAGCCATGATCATGCAGTGCCCTCCAGCCTGGGCAGCAGAGTGAGGCTCCCACTCTAAATAATAATAAAAATTAATAATATCGCTGTGTTATTAGTCAAGCAGAATATTCAGTATACACAGAGGAATGTTGCAGGGATACGAACTCTCAAAGAAATAGGAATCTAATACACATGAAAGGAAATACAAATGAAACAAGAAGAAGGAATAATTCCCTCAGAGGCAAAGGCAATACACCCACTTGGGAAATAAAGATCCATGTGATCTTCACCATATAAATAGATTTTGAGAGGAAAAGGACCAGCCATTTAATCATACCAGTAATGTTAACTACATCTAAGGAGCTCTTGTTTGTTTTTGCTATATTTATTCACTAGACCAAAGTTAGATAACAGATTAAGAGTCACTTGGGAAGAGTGAAAAACTCAGTAATTTGAGGTTATCAATAGGTTTTGTTTATTTTGTACCAGGAAAACAGAATAGGAATGAGGGAGGGATGTGAATGCACATATGCCTGTGTGGAGGGCAGAGAGATGAAAGGTGGTTCCCAGTAGAGCCCCTGCCCTGCCCCTGGTGGTTATGCCTAAGAAAGATGACAGCAGATGGGGCTATGGGTTCACAAAAGGGGAGCAACTAGGAGGGCCAAGTGCAAATGGTGGGGTCAGCCCACCATTTGTACTTTGCCCACTTCTGCAATGGTGGGGACAAGAAGCCTGTCCTGGCTTTAACACTAAGTATTCTGGGTTTTATTTTTCTTTTTTCTTTTTTTTGCAATGCTTGGTAATGGTGCCAGGAATACTTTGGAATAACACTCAGAAAAAAACAAAATGAATAAAATATATTAATATTTTCATTGTTTCTAGGAGAGTGGACATTCCCTTTCTCTTCCCGGAAGATCAGTCCCACCCACCATTTCTACATCTCCTTGGGTATACCACCCAACTTATAGTTACTCTAGCAAACCAACTGATGGACTAGAGAAAGCAAACAGGAGACCAACTCCTTGGGAAGCAGCAGCAAAGTCTCCTCTCGGTCTAGTGGATGATGCTTTCAGACCCAGAAACATCCAGGAATCCATTGTGGCAAATGTGGTCTCAGCAGCTCGGAGGAAGGTGCTTCCAGGGCCTCCAGAGGATTGGAATGAGAGACTGTCCTATGTTCCTCAAACCCAGAAGGCCTATAGGGGCTCATGTGGAAGGCAAGAGTATAATGTCACAGCCAATAATAATATGTCCACCAATTCCCAATATGGTTCTCAGTTGCCATATGCATACTATAGGCAGGCCTCAAGAAATGATTCCGAGATCATGTCCATAGAAACCAGATCTGATTATTCTCTTCCAGTAGCTGATTATAACTACAACCCACACCCAAGGGGATGGAGACGCCAAACATGAAAGTTAGAAGAATGGATTATGTGCCAACTATGTTTTTTGAAAAAATGCTCCTTTGTAGGTATTTTAAACTTTTCCAATAGATTTAGATTCACTTTTGGCCTTCGCTTGTTCTCATAAGTCATTTATCTAAGTTTGTGTGTCTAGACACACAGGTGAGTGTGAATCACTGCCTTGTCGGTTGATGCATAGAGAATTACTTTGAAGAAAAATTCACAATCTGCATTGATGTGCTGGCACTTATATGTAATTCATAATTTTGATTCCATTTATAGGTAGTCTATGCAACTAAACTCTACTCAAATAAAATAAAACTAAATATTTCTTCCTTGCACCTTAGTCCAGGAAGAAATGAATGGAATATGGTGTGCTAATTATCACTACCTATAACAGCAAGGAATATAACATTGCAGAAATTTCTCTTAGGGGCATGCCACTAAGCAATTATTTTATAAAAATATTTTCCTTGGTATTAAGTATTTATCTGCAACATTTAAAAAAATCTAATAAATTTTAGGTTTTTAAAAAATACTTAAAATATGGCATTCTCAGAAAGAAATAAACCTATGAGAATAAGATTATTATACATTTTGGAAGGACGTTTGGGGAATGGCATGATGTGTGGAGAATAGAAAGATTTAGGTATATGATTTGTCTCTAATCTATTTTAAGCCAGAAGCCTGTGACAGGAATAGACTCTGGGTTCAGGTGTCCCCATTTGTCAAATGAGAAGATTGGATTATCTAACCTTATTATTATTATTATTATTTTGAGACAGAGTTTCACTTTATTGCCCAGGCTGGAGTGCAATGGCGTGATCTCAGCTCACCACATCTGCCTCCCGGGTTCAAGTGATTCTCCTGCCTCAGCCTCCCGAGTAGCTGGGATCACAGGCATGTGTAATCATGCCCAGATAATTTGGTATTATTATTATTTTTTTCAGTAAAGATGGGATTTTTCCATGTTGGTAAGGCTGGTCTTGAACTCTCAGACCTCAGGTGATTCACCTGCCTTGGCCTCCCAAAGTGCTGGGATTACAGGCATGAGCCACTGTGCCCAGCCACGGATTAGCTAATCTTTTAGATCCTTAACAACTCTGATATTCTGAGATTCTCTCATTTGTAGAATGCCCTCTGATGCATTGTTTATTTTTGTTGCTCATTATATAAATATCAGATTATGTTTAGGAGTTTATTAGATAATTAGTGTCACTGCATGTAACAATAAAGATCCCAAAAGGAATTGTTAGGTGGCAGGCTTTGTGTTATGTGTTACATGGAGTGAGGGTTGATGAGAAGATTTAAAACTATCAATGGATTTAAGGAAGTGGTACATAAATATGTATGTTATTATGCAATTGTAGGTCATGATCATTTAGTCAGTTATAGAAAACATGCCACAGAAGGCTATGTAACAAGTGGTGCTTCTTTAGAAAGTTGTCATTAGGATGTCCAGAGGAAGTTAAGCAGCTGTTTCATCAATCCCATGACCCATGCCTTGTTAGCATGCTCATCAAACAACCAGATCAAACACCTGCTCCTTATTGCCATACCCACAAAGTGGTAAATACAAAAAAATTTATTACCCACAAAGTGTTGAATACAAAAAAATTCATTATCCACAAAGTGGTAAATACTAAAAAATTCATTACCCACAAAGTGTTAAATACAAAAAAATTCATTACCCACAAAGTGGTAAATACTAAAAAATTCAAAGTATTTGACATCCTAAGCAGGTATCTAGAATATTTTTAAGTAAAAAACCATCTTGAGTATTCAAAATTTTCTTAGCTTTTAAAAGGTGATAATTTTGCTTTGTGTTACTTTTTAGCTCTTGAATGTATCATTATGATGGTCTCTTATAATCATGGTATATTTCACAGAATAAAACTTAAAAGTAATGCCAGGCTGCAAGTGATCAAGACCTTACCTTGAAAGAAAAAAAAAATAAATCACAGTAAGTTCTATTAGAGATGATAGACCAGATATAAAATTGTTAAGATATGCAGAAAAGAAAAAATAAATACTTCCTATGGTTATATTCTTAAATTATCAAGGTATAAAACATAATCATTGACTCTCAAGAGTTTCTACAGAATCCTAAAATATAATGCCTGATGTATAGATTAGTCAGCAAATTATCAGAAATCCCCCACATAAAAGCCTTACTTGGTTCAAAATTCATTATAGTGGTTGAATAATTTTAGATTTGAATGTTTTAAGATAGGAGAGACTTAGCAGAAAATACTTTGCTTGCCAGGGTCATGTTATACTTCATTGCTTTCTTTTGTATGTGCTAGGAGTTATTTCCATCTGTTGACATAGATTGTATTATTCACTAAAATTTTCAGCAGACTCAAAATAGAGAGGTGACATTTTAAACTTACGTATTAGTATAAAACAGACTTCTCTCTCTTTTCAGGTACTAGATCAATATTATCTGTATTAAGCTATCTGAACTTATTCTAGACATTAAGAAAAAGGAAAAAGACATTAAGAAAATGGCAGGAAAGTTGCACATTTCTCACTCACAAGGAAAAGAACATTCTATATTTGCAGCAGAGATCAGTGGTTTGAAAAGTCACACTTTGCAGATATGAACTCTGAGAAGCCAAAGTGCCATTTTCAAATCATCCTAAAGTGTACTGTATTATTCTTCAGTATACTTGAAAATGAATAAAGTTAGATTGCTCACATTGAAGCTAGTAGTTAAGACAGGACACCTGCCACAGTGAAGTTTGATTCCTGTGGGCGAGAAGATGTAGACTGTTGTTCTCACAAAAGTAAAATGAGTTAGTCCTGTCTTCTGAATAATAGCATGTGTAGAGAAGAGCTGTTGCTTTGAAAGTACATACCACATTTGTTATAAAACATTTGTTTATTAGTAGAAATCACATAGGTAGAAAGAGTTTGAGTTTTACTGTGAATTAAAAAGCCTTCCCTAAAAGTAGAGTGTGCCAGTCATAGAGACACTAATTGGGCACTTTTCCTCCTTCTTGAGGTTAAATATTATACCAATGCATGTGTTTGAAGTATCCATTATTAAGATGATTTAAAATTTGTCTTGTATTTTGAGTTTTATAGATGCATGGATTCTTGTTCATTTATCTCTGAATATGTCTCTTTTCTATTTTAGCACCATTATATGCATTGGAAAGGGCCAACCTATTAGAGCTCAGGTATATATATGCATTAGTGACTTGAAATTTTGGATAAAAAGTTATATCAAATAGGCTCAGTTATTACAATTAGAGAGAAATTGCAGAAATGTTTTTTTTTTTTAAGAGAAGGTAGATTTTCACATTTGATTTCTATTCAAAGTACTAATATCTACACTGTCCACACTTTTCTATTGGAAAAAATTATGCTCTCCTGTTAAATAGATTGACATTTCCACTTCTGTTTGTTACAAAAGACTGTATTTCAAAGATGCATACTGAAAATTGAGATTATATTAGTAATAAATGTAACTTGAAAAATCAAGTTTCGAAGCCTTTTCATTTTTTCTTATAAAAAATTTTTCTGAATTACTTTACCACAAAGAAGATTTATTCTTATCTACTACATATTTTTTAAATTTTATTTTCTGTGATAGCTTCTAGATACATCAAAATAATGTCATGCTAAATGGGGCAACATTTTAACTGTAACATTTAAAAACTTTTTTAAAAATTCCTAAAAATACAATTTATTTCACATGTAAGTTAAGAAGTTTAGGATCCAAACATACTTTAATACTATTTTTAACTAATTCTTTCCTTCATAGTATATTGAAAATCAGTCTTAAGCACAAGCATAATAATTAATTTCACAAGTAAGTTAGTAAGTTTAGGATCCAAGCATATTTATTCTTAACTAATTCTTTCCTTCATAGTATACTGAAAATCAGTCCTAAGCACAAGCATAGCCAATGGTAATACGACTTGACATGTTAGTTGAATGCCTATAACTGCTCTGGACTCTGTCTCTAATCTGCCATGTTTATCTATCCAGTCCTTCCAATTATTCTTCCTCTTTTGACCGGTCCAAGACTGACCTTTGTTAAACTGCAGTTTTCATAACAATAAGGCATATTTAAGAAAAAACTTTAAAACAATGACTTTGGCTCTTTCTACACAACATTAAAACTATCAGCTGAAATGTGAGCTCCCTGGCCAATTGGTATTATACAGTACACCTTTCAAACACTTTCTTTTCTGGTAATTTCTAAATAAAACAGCATTCTGGTAAAAAAAAAATAGTTTTCAAAGACTAGCACTTGAAAACATACTTTAAGAATGAGGCCGGGTGCGTGGCTTACACCTGTAATTCCAGCACTTTGGGAGGCCAAGGTGGGTGGATCACTTGAGGTCAGGAAATCGAGACCAGCCTGAAAAACATGTTAAAACTCCCTTTCTATTAAAAATACAAAAAATTAGCCAGAATTGATGGCATGCATCTGTAATCCCAGCTATTCAGAAGGCTGAGGCACAAGAATCACTTGAACCCAAGAGGTGAAGGTATCCGTGAATAGAGATTGCACCACTGCCCTCTGGCCTGGGGTATAGTAAGACTCTGTATCAAAAAAAAAAAAAAAAAAAGAAAGAAAGAATGAAGAGTGTTTTAAAGATTTAAATGACTGAAGAGTACCAGACTATCTTAAGATGTTAATGCTATATAAAGAGCTTGTTTTTTTCTAAGGAATTCCTAGTGCTTGGTAAACTATAAATTTCAAAGCATACTGAGAGGTAGGTGGTGTCATTTTTAAACAGAGCCAACAGGCAGCCCGAGGCAAGGAGAGTTCAATTCCCTGGCTTGCCTTCCGGGAAGACAGCAGCAGAAATACCTCCAGAGTAGTCAGTGTTTCCCTAGTTGACATGATAGCAGAAACATTTACTACAAAGTGCTCCTTCTCTGCAATTCTGGAAAATCGCAAGATTTGTGACTTCTCAAATTTAACAGAACAGTACTTACCGTGAAGGGGCATTTCATTATTTGCAGCCCTATAAAACATAACAGTTTACATTTTTAGAAAGGATCTGGCAATTTCTTCCCTCCCCCAATAAAAATCAAATAATTTTATGAAGGACATTCAAAGAAGAAATGCCTCCAATATATCTTGCTCTGATATATTTTCTCTCTCTCTAAAGTTGTAGTAAAGATTTGCTACATTGTACTTATCTTTTCCTTGACTTTTCTGTCCCCCTCCTTCATAAACTTTACTTCCATCACTCTCCAAGAGGACAAAAACTTCCCTGAAATCTTTTTTCTCAAAATTTCACAATTTTTATGTCTTACTGAGGGTCTGAAGAGGCTTTATAAAACAAAGCCAGATTGTCTCATCATGATTGTTAGAATAAGCATGAAGTTTGCTCTAAATTACCAAACAAGTGATAATAAATTATATGTAGGGAAAGGCACAATCTTCTTTTAGGCTAAATTCCTTCTGAAGAGGCTTGTCTATAGTACTATAAACACACAGAGGTAAAGATAGGATTTCTTGCGTAGCCTTTTCTCAGCATCACCTTTTCTAGAAAAAGTTATTGATTTGGATAGCTGAGCTGTAAGTGCATTCTTCAGGGATAATTCTTCAACACAGAATGCATGTGTCAGGAAGTAAAGGGCCTTCCTTGGTACTGCCCCTGCCCCCACTTGGATGAAGCAATCATTGCTGAAGCAACGTAGAAAACCAAATCACAGGATTCTGCAGAAGCTTTGCAACACCCAGAGCTGATCCTCAACCTGTCAGGACTAGCCTCATTTCAAGTGGTTGGCTTGGTAGTTTTTCCTGTAGATCTACATGTCATTCATACCACAGCTTTCTGCCAGACCAGTACATAGGACAGAGAAGAATGACAGTTTAAAATAAATAAAAGGGGTATATTTTTTCCATAACTTGTTATTATTTGGATTTTTATGGCAGTTAGATGCCTCTTTACCCTTGAATTCAAACGATCTCTCTCTCTGGTTTTATCTACCATAACTATAGCTTTGATTAGTTGCAATACAAAATGCCTACGATTTATTAAGGTTGGTGCTTAATAAAAGGCTGAAAAAAGAAAAAACAATTCTAATTTTGTGATAAAACCACCAAAACTCAATGCCCAGCTAAGCCAAACCCCATGTTCAGCATAAACTTGATAAAATCATCATAAAGAGGGACAAAAATTGCATGTCTGGCAGTGTTCTCTGGTTGTGATGTTTAAAATTTTCATATTTTGAATGGAAACTCAGCTGGTTCCTCTACAATATGTTTGAATAAGCAATGTATCTGAATTTCTCATTTTGCATACAGAGGAAGACTGAGAAATAAGAATTAACTGTTCAAGTTCTAAAATGAAATCATGTGGGAAAAAAAACAGAGGTATGAACAGATTCTACAGATACTTTTTCTGAAGAAGTTGCAAACAAATAGTACATTCAGCTTTCACTTTTTACAGTATGAATAAATATTTTTTTCTCAAAAATATGTCTTACATGAATTTGTAACATGTTTTTAATTTATTACTACCCTGCTATAGGATTGTCTTAGTCTGTTCCTGCTGCTATAACAAAATACCTGAGACTGGATTATCTACAAAGAACAGAAATATATTTTGTGAGTTTGAGTTCTGGAGCTGGAGTCCAAGATCAAGGCACTGGGAGACTTGGTATCTCATAAGAACTGCTCTCTGCTTCCAATATGGCACCTCTAGCTGCATCCACACATGGCAGAAGGAATGAAAGAGTTGAACTCCCCTCCTCAAGCCTTCTTATAAGACACTAATCCCATCAATGAGGGTGAATCCTCATGGTCTAATCACCTCCTAAAGGCTCCACCTCTTAATATTGTTACATTGGGGATTAAGTTTCAACATGAATTTTGGAGGGGATAAACTTCCAAACCAAAGCGATGAAACAATTTAAGAATTATTCTTAAAACGTATTTAGAAATAACTAATACAAGTATACAATTTGATAAGAGAAATAAGGCACAGTGTTAGGTAGATCAATAGGGTGGCTATATTTACAATAATCTATTGTATATTTCAAAAGCTAGAGAGAATAATCTGAATGTTTCCAGCAAAAAGAAATGACAAATATTTAAGGTGATGAATATGCAAAGTACACTGATTTGACCTTTACAAATTATTCGAATGTATTAAATTATCAAATGTACCCCAAAACTATGTGCATCTATCATACATCACTAAAATAACTTAAAAAATTAAAAATAGTCATTCCAAAATTTAAAAAAAGGTGTGGGGTACAGTGAGGAGTTCCGAGAAACAGTGAATTTTAGCCATAAGTACAAAATAAATGTTTTTATTAACATGAAGACATTGATACCTATTGCACAAATATTTCAATAAAACATGTGTATTGCATTCACTGTAAGAAATTTCTCTTCAGTCATAAGTTACCCCAATTTAACATTTTCTCCAAGTTATTATCATTTTAGGTTATCAATGGCAAGGTTTAATCTTAATCCAAGAAAACTGAAGTTTTTGTCAGTAGAATTAAAGTTCAGCAGGTAAAGTTCATGACAATTTTTAATTTCTCTGACAAAGGGAACATCAAATTTCATCGACATGAGTGGTCAGCAGATATAATAACATTAAATGTTATTTCTGTTTCTATCCTTGACTTTTTAACAGAGAATACTAAAATCTACTTTTGCATCAATGTACTACTAAAACTAATTTTTTATAAAACTTTATAACAAATTTGTCCAATCTCAGTCAGCTTTAACGACAGAAGATAAGATTTGCACAATTTTTTTGCAACTCTTTTACTTTTTTTTCACTGAGGTAATTAAGCAATTTATATGAACTCAGAAAACCATTTGGGTAAGTTTTTATTTTTCTGAGAGTTTTATGAATACTTAATTTGTTTGAGTGCTCACTTACTCCTAAGCCAATTAGGATATTTTTGTTTTGTAATGGCATTGGACATAGAAAAATATCATGTATACATATCATACAAACATAGATATATACATGTACACATACATAAACATACAGACAGATGCAACCAGATCTTAAGGATTTTTATTTTAAACATTTTTTGTCATGGAATAAATAACAGATGTTGGTGAGAATATAGAGAAACGGCAACACTTATACACTATTGGTGGGACCATAAGTTAGTACAGCCATTATGAAAAACAATATGGAGTTTCCTCAAAAAATGAAAACGAAGCTACTATATGATCCAGCCAATTCCACTGCTGGGTCTATATCCAAAAGAAAGGAAATCAGTACATAGAAGAGATAACTGTACTCCCATGCTTATTGCAGCATTATTCACAGCAGCCAAGAAATGACATCAACCTAAGTTTTCATCAACAGATGACTAAATAAAGACAATGTAGTATATACACAATAGAGTACTATTATTCAGCTTTTAAAAATAATCCTTTCATTCGTAGCAACATGGATGAGCCTAGAAGACCTCATGTTAAATGAAATAAGCCAGGCACGGAAAGAAAAATATTGCATGTTCTCACGAAATATAAGAGCTAAAAAAAGTTGATCTTTTGGAGGTAGAGAATAAAATGATGATTACCAGAAGTTGAGATGGAAAAGGGGAAGAAGCGTACAATGCATGTGGTTAATGAGTACAAACATACAGTTAGAAGAAATAAATTCTAGTGTTCAATACCGTAGTAGGGTGAATATAGGTACTAATAATTTATTGCATACTTCAAAATAGGTATAAGAGAATATCTAGAATGTTCTTAACACAAAGAAATAATAAATGATGTGATGGATGTCCCAGTTACTCTGATTTGATCATCATACATTATCTGTGTGTATCAAAATATCTCATGCACTCCATAAACATGTACATTAACTATGTATCAATTTAAAAATGTAAAAATTTTAGTCATGAAGCAGTAAAACAAAGTAATACAAACTCACTGATTAAGTCCATATTTTTAACCAAATTGTATTTCTGATGAAAATGGCACAAGTTGAGCTTACCTACTCAATAAGGGCTAAAGCTTTTTACCAATATTTGTGGAGAATAATTTAAATTTTCTTCATTTTCCCAGTTTCCAAATAGTTCCTTTTTAAATTCTCTTTTCAGTCTCAAGTACTTGCTTTTGAGGGAATTCTGAATCCCTTGAAAGTCCCCAGTGGAGGGTAGGGTGCCTAAAGTTCCAGTGACTGAGGAGCTGGAGTGGGAAGGGAAAGGGGCTGGAAAGAGCAGATAGACCTGGCAGAGCAGATTGTCAGCAGAGGTTCAAGAAGAGCGATTTCAGGTGACAGAGAAGTTCCCGTGGGACCCAATAGAAAGAACAGAGGAAATAGAATAGAGAGGTCTTATACAGAGCCAGGAAAAAACCTTCCAGCTCACAGTCAGGGAATCAGCCCCACTCAGGAAAAGAAAGCCAGGAAGAAGAGATTTCTAGCTCAGGGAATGGGGGAATAATTCCCACTCATAAAAAGGAGGCAGGAAGAAGAGCTTCCAGCCCAGGAGGTGCCTTTCAAAAGAAGCCTGGGTCTCTAACCCAGCTCCAGAAAGTATACTGATACCTTTAGAATCAATGTCTGTCCTTGCCAGCTTTAAGGAATGGTTGTCTGGAGCAATGGTTCAGAAGTCTGAGTCACCAGTGAATCCTCAATCAGTCAGTCAAGAGTGAAGACAAAGGAAAAGGCACACATTCAGTGTCCCAGGTGAGAGGCCTGGGGGTCCAGTGATGAGTCTAATCCTATCTGAGTTACAGCACCATAACTGTTAAAGAAAAAATTATTTAATAATATTCATGAAAGCAACTCAGGACTATTGCAATAGGTATAGGTACCATCGCAGTGGGGACATGCAGTAGGGAGAGAGAATGGGTTCAACCATGAATACAACATAGGTAAGTGGGAATTTATAGCCAAGGAGCAGTTAGAGGTTGCTGGCTAAATCAACTAAATGGGATTCTTGATCAGACATCACCTTGGGGATGATGAAAGATAAAGAACCTGCTCATATCAAGTATGACCAGATATCTAGGAGAAGCGTTCATACTGAACTAACTTAGCAGGATTCTTTGCTAAAACTGGATTTTACAAGGAAGCATACAAATGGACCTAGCAGAAGACTCAGAAACCCGACTAAAGTTTGACCAAGCAAAGAATCTTTGACATTAGTCATCAGTTATTTACCTACTTAGCTTATGCAGTGTTCGATGTTAGGAGTGCACTGGTAAATAATATGTGACTTCTGTCCCCAGGGAGCTGACTGTTCTAGGGAGAGTACAATGTAAAGAGCCAAGAACAAGGATAGGATTATGCACAGAGTATTATGAGAACACTGCAGGGGAAAAAAAAGAAAGAAAAAATCCACACTTTAGTATGGAAAGATTGGTGCATGAGGAGTGGAAGGATTCTCACAGCAGATTCCAGGAGGAATTTATGGCAGAGTCTTTAGAGGCTGAGGAGTAGTAACTGGTAGAGGTGAGAACAGCCTGGAAGCAGGCCATTCTGGACAGAGGGAACAGCACAGTGCTGGAAAATTCCAGGCAGCTCTGTGTTAGTCTTGCATAATAAAGTGAGAATCAGAAAACAGTGGATTTTTTTCCCCATAGGGCAGAGTGAACTTTTTCTGTAAAGGGCCAGATTGTAAACACTTTAGGCTTAAGGAACCCTTGGATCTGAATTCAATGCTGCCTTCATAGTGCAGAGCAACCATGGCCAATATAAAAGTGAATAAGCATGGCTCAATACAACTTTATTTACAGACATTGAAATTGGAATTATAGGTAATTTGCACAAGTGATGGAATAGAATATATATTTTTCTAACCACTTAAAAATGTAAAAAACATTTGTAATTCACTATCCATACAAAACAGTGTTTGACCAAATTTGGCTCATTGGCTATAGGTTGCCTTTCCCTGCTATAGAGCAACCATGGGGCCATTAAAGGATTTTAAACAAGAAGTTGGCATGATCAAGCCTGTGTTGTAGGAAGTTTGTTCTGGCAGCACTGAGGGAGGTAGCTTTGAAAGGGCAGGACAAGAGGAAGGCAGAACACTCAGGCTGTCCAATCTTTCCACATGGAAAGGCAGGCAGTAAGAACACTCTGTAGTAAATCACTCAACACCAGAATATTCCAAAAGCATTCCTTCCCTCCCCATTACTGCCCACCATTCTCTGACACTGTGCTTCTTCCTTTTATCTCATCATCCTCCCCATCTCAAACACACGCTATCACTGCCAGCTGCCACCTCTTTAAAATTCTTTCAACAGAATAGAGAATAGACAGTCCTGCTGGGTGACCTCCAGCAGCATACTTCCTTGATTTCTGGGAAGATGGTGACGGCTTAGTGAGCGCTAGGATGACCTGACCTTCCTCCAAGCCATCAATATGTGCCAGAGATGTAGTTACACTCTTTGGAACACTTATTTTCCAGTTGACAGAATAAGTGTTTTTTCAAATTTTCATTTGGCAGATCAAGTCATGCAGTCTCAAAAAAACAAACTGTTTAGTTCCTTTTGCTGTATATAATCCAAGACTTTGCTAAATATCTTGAATCTTGATTCAAAAATATTTAAAATTAAATATGCCACAAAAATGCTTAGATACCAAAATTGTTTTTTAAAGATTAGAACTAAAACAGGAATATCATTGGTAAGTCCTCAAAACTCACAGGCTAGTAAAACTACAGGCCTTGTAATGAAATACAGGAGGAATTTTAAAAGGAAGAATGAGAACTGGTTCTCTTTCATTTCAATGTTGAGCTGTTTCTTCAAAGAATTAATTGCAGAGCTTTCTTCACCCACATCTGCTAGATCTAAGACAGCAATATTATCCTACCTTTGGTACAATGCCTCTTTCAAACATTACTGTTGCTGTACTATAGAGCCCATTCTAAGCTTTTAAGAGACTTATGTATAGACCTGAACCAATGCTGTTCCAGACATGGCCCGTGTTAACATCCCTCCTCCTTTCCTGTTGTGCAGACAGAGGTGAGGTCACTGTCAACTGAGGGGATAATTTTAGGTGGCACTATATTATTATCTTCATTCTGAAATTCTCCCCAAATGGAGAAACATAAAATGAAGGAGAACATAGTAATGCAGGATGTATAATAAAGTGTGCTTCTAAAAGAGTAACACAGGAAAAGCCAGAGTTGACTACAATAGTAACTCATTCTAACAAAACAGCTCTGTAATCTGAGAATTGCCAATCTGTTATACCCACACAAATAGTAAAAGCTCAAGAATGATGTAAAAATTTTTCAATAAATGATGTGTGAAAATTTATGACAAAAAATTTACAAGAATTTAATTATGGTAGATTTCCAAAAACAAACAGAAATAATTGGAAAATGTGTCACAAAACCCAGGCAATTCTTCCACATGTTCTTATGATCTACTCTAATTTTCATCACATATGTCATTTCAAATGAAGCTTCCTAAATATGGCAAGGTGAAGATTTACACTGGAAACCTAGCAGTTACTTATATATTTTTATATAATTAACAAAATTTATATTCAAATAAAGTAAAAACTTAAGTAGAGATTTATTTGGCAAAATTTACCTGAATTGTTATTGTCTTTTACTGCATTCATCCAATCACTCAGTGGGAACGTATTTTTTCTAGGTGTTAAGCACTCTCCTAGGGAGAAAGAATGATGATGATTATGATGACGATAATGATAACAATGATGATGAGATGATAATAATAACAATGATAGCGAGGGAATAAAACCTTTTGGGTCAATGTGGAGCCTTTTGGAAATCCTAGCATGGGAAAAGGTCAAAATGGGTACTTCAACCATATCAGGAGGCTGTGTTCAAAGCATCAGTTAGTGGTTCAACCACATTCCGATACTGCTTGCAAGTTCAATAGAAACTAGAAAACAACCACCAGAAGGAAAGATTAGGTGACTCATGGCCACAAGCCCCTTCCCCACACAGGACTAGGGGCAAACACTCAACAATTCGAGAAGAGAGATTAGGTAACTCATGGTCTCCCTCTCCCCACACAGGACTACGAGATAAACACTCAGCAACCCAGAATTACTCGAAGATGTAAACCCAGGCAGCCCTGGCCAGCAACGGCAACCCACTCAGGTCCCCTTCCAGGCTGTGGATGCTTTATCTTCACTTGCTCAATAAACTGCGTTGCTGCTCACTCTCTCAGTCTGTGAACTCTTGCTTGGAGCTGGAATACTTACCATGGGGGTGAGGCTCCGATCAATTCTTCCAGCAAGGGAGGCCAAGAACCTGAGCCCGGAGCCCAAGCTGCGGATCTGGTTAAAACCCTATACTAAATAATTTAGCTCTGTTGTCTTGTTTAATTTTCTTAGTTTTTTGAGGTTGGTACTTCTATCCTTATTTTACAGATGAAGAAACTGAGGCACAGAATAAGTGACAAGATCATACCACTAAAAATTAGTAAATATGGGATTTGAATCTGAACCTTTCTGTTTCATACTCTATATACACTTGTCTATATATACGTGATAGAACTATATAGATGACATATCTTCCCATGTTTGGGAAACTAGACAGATACATTTATAGCAAAAGAAAAACTCTAAGGCATATAAGAGATCATCATGCTGAAAGGAGTCACGGACATTATCTAGTCAAAACTCATTTTACAGAAAGGAAATGGAGATCTAGCTAGAACCAAATACCCAAAGTCACCCAATGGAGTGCAGAAGTACTTTTCTCTACTCCTTGTGCTACTACTCAACTCCAGGCCATCATCATCTGTTACCCGAGCTATTACAATAGCATCTGGATGCCTGTCTCATTATATAAAAAAATTAACTCAAGATGGATTGAAGACTTGAATGTAAGACCTGAAACTATCAAAATACTGGAAGAAAATGTAGGAAAAACTCTTCTGGACATTGGCCTAGCTAAATAATTCATGACTAAGACGTCAAAAGCAAATGCAGCAAAACCAAAAATAGACAAATAGAACCTATTAAACTAAAAAACTTCTGCACAGCAAAAGAAATAATCAACAGGGTTAACAGACAATGTGTAGAATAGGAGAATATATTTGCAAACTATGCATCTGACAAAGGTAGGACTAATACCCAGAATCTACAAGGAACTCAAATGACAACAAAACAAATAATCCTTTCAAAAAGTGGGCAAAGGATATGAAGAGAAATTTTTCAAAAGAAGACATACAAATGGCCAGCAAGCATATGAAAAAATGTTCCCCATAACTAATCATCAGATAAATGCAAATTAAAACCACAATGAGATACCCTCTTACACCAGTCAGAATGGCTATTATTAGAAAGTCAAAAAACAAGGAAAATGTGGCACATATACACCATGGAATACAATGCAGCTATAAAAAATGATGAGTTTGTGTCCTTTGTAGGGACATGGATGAATCTGGAAACCATCAGTCTCAGCAAACTGACACAAAACAGAAAATCAAACACTGCATGTTCTTGTTCATAGGCAGGTGTTGAACAATGAGAACACATGGACACAGGGAGGGGAGCATCACACACTGGGGTCTGTTGGTGGGGGCCAGGGGAGGCACAGCAGAGGGATGGGGAGGTTGGGGAGGGATAACATGCAGGTAAATGCCAGATATAGGTGAGAGGGGGGATGGAGGCAGCAAACCACATTGCCATGTATGTACCTATGCGACAATCCTGCATGATCTGCACATGTACCCCAGAACCTAATGTACAATAAAAAAAAAAGAGAGGATAGAAAACATTAAAAGGACAAGGGTAAAAGGAGGATAGAAAAAGTACGAAAGGATAATATCCCTAATCTAAAAAAATGCATTAAAACTTTAAATATAAAATGTTCTACACAGGTACATGTAGAAAAGTATTTCAATTTTTTGAAAAAAAAATAGTCATGCTTAAAAAAAAGAAAAAGAAAGTAAAAAACAGATGGTGAGGATGTGGAGAAAAGGGAATACTTATACACTGTTGGAGGGAATGTAAATTAATACAATGTCTATAGAGAATAGCATGGAGATTTCTCTGAAAACTAAAACTAGAGCTACCATTCAATCTATCAAGCAATGCCACTGCTGGAGTATAAACCCAAAAGAAAAGAAATCATTATATCAAAACGATACCTGCACCTATATGTTTATCACAGCACTATACATAATAGCAAAGGTAAGGAATCAACCTAAGTGTCCATCAACACATGATTAGGTAAAGAAAATGTGAAATACATATACAAATATATGTGTGTATATGTATGTGTGTGTATGAATACTACTCAGCCATAAAAAGAGAATGAAATTATGTCTTTTGCAGCAATATGGTTGGAACTGGAGGCCATTATCTTAAGTGAAATAACAGAAAGTCAAATACCGTATGTTCTCACGCACAAGTGGGAGCTAACTAATAGGTACACATGGACATAAAAAGTGGAATAACAGACACTGGAAACAAAAGGATGGGAGGGTGGGAGACAGGTGAGGGATGAAAGGTTACTTACTGGGTACAATGTATACTATTTGGGTGAGGGGTAAGCCCAGATCTCACTGCTATGTAATGTACCCATGTCACAAAATGGCATTTGTATCTTCTAAATCTACTTTTTAAATTTAAAAATAAAAATAGCATCATCTATGTCTCTCTGATTCCAATTTTATTCTTTTTTCTATAATAGTTATATTTCTGAAACTTAGATCTATTAATATTGAACTACTTAAACTCACAAAATTGTTTCCTTTTCCTTCCCAAAAAGCCCAATACTGCCTTATCAAGCACAAGTCTATCTTTCCAGCTCCTGTTTGAACCATTACTCCAAACAGCTAATCTATTTCCTCAATCCTACTGTTTATGTTTCCTTCTTTATATGTTTGAGCATGCTCTTCTCTCTGTCTAAAATACTCTTCTCTTTTCCCAGTCTGTGACCCTGTTCATCCATCAAGAAGCAACTCAAGGGCTGGTCACAGTGGCTAATGCCTGTAATCCCAACAATTTGGGAGGCTAAGGCAGGTGGATCACATGAGGCCAGGAGTTCAAGACCAGCCTGGCCAACACAGTGAAGCTCTGTCTCTAACAAAAATACAAAAATTGGCCGGGCATAGTGATGCACACTTGTAATCCCAGCTACTCAGGAGGGCTGAGGCACGAGAGAGTTGCTTGAAACCAAGAGGCAGAGGTTGCAGTGAGCCAACATCACGCCACTGCACTCTAGCCTGGGTGACAGAGTGAGATTCTGTCTTAAAAATAAATAAATAAATAGATAAATAAAAATTTAAAAAGAAGCAACTCAAAAATCACTAAAGTATTTCATTCTCTAAGCAGTTAGTCGCTCCCTCCTCTGCATTTCCATAACACTTCATTTATAGTCAATATTAGACATGATAGCTTGCTCACCTTTTATGCTTCAACACCTAAAGAATACATGAATGACTTGTAGGAGCTCCATAATACATGCTTGTAGAATAGATGAATAAACAGAGAGTCTTACAGTTTCTTGATCTCCAAATCAATATTTACCATAATAGATTTCATTCAGTCTTTTAGTTTTTCCAACAGATATTTATTACATTTCTATTTTGTGCCAGGTACTCCCTTAGTCAAAAGGGTAACAGTGGTGAAAAGGTAGATAAGGTTTCTGCCCTCGTGGAGCTGCTTCTAGCAAAAAATACAGATCACAAAAAAATAACAAATAAGTAAGAAGTGCCAGGAAAGTAATCAGCAGCGGATAAAACCGAGTAAATAGGAAAGACCATCTTAGAAAAAACAATGGGAAAAAAAAATCCTTCTCCAAGCACTTAATATTTTAACTAAGATCTCAAGGATAACATGCTCAGCCTTGTAAGGAGTTGAGGAAGAGTATTTCAGGCAGAGAATAACAAGGCTTGTCGACAAGAAAGGCTTTGCAGTGGCCAAGGAACAGAAAGGTTCATGTGGCCATAGCCCTAGCAGTTGACGGTGAAAAATTTGACCAAAAAAAAGTTTGAGAGGTAGGGAAATCCACGTTTGTTAAGTGGCTTGGCACGCTTTGTAGGCTATAAAAAATTTGCATTTTGTCTTAAAAGCACTGGGATGTCATAGGCTTCCTAGCTGGATGTAAACTGATTTGATCTATGAGTTTGAAAATTGGGGCAATGAGTTGAAGAAGGTCAAAGGCAAAAGCAGGCAGACCAGTTAGGAAGCTCCTGTAGAAGTCCAGGCAAACAGTGGTTAATTTGGAGTAATCAGAGACGGAACAAACACAGATTTTAATCAAATTTGAGAGCTAGACTTAGCAGGCCTTGGAAATCTATTTGGTGTGGGCCACGGAAGAAATGGAGATATTATTGTCGATTTTTAGATTTTTATAATTTGAACCATTAGGTGGATGGCATGCTATTTACTGAGATGAGAACAACCAAGATAAGAGATAAATTTAGGAAGGAAAGTTGAAAGTCCAATGTTGGACATGTTAAGCTGATACTGGGTATGGACATTCTAAGTTTTGATTGTGGAAAACCACTCCTACAGTAAAAGAACGACTAGATGGCAATAATAATAGTTAATAATTATTGGGAGTGTCTACCTTGTGTCAGACTTTTCTTACATATTAATGTCTTTAATCACCACAGTTATTCTATAAGAAAGTTACTACTGTAAACTCCATTTTATAGATAAGGAAAGTAAGGTATGGAATTATCACCTTACCTTCCCAAGAGTTCACCTTTGTATTAATAAGTGGAAGATTCAGGATTCAAATCCAGGCAGTCTAACTCCAGAGCCTGGCCTTTTAATCTCTGTACCACAAAAGATTAATGATGTGGTGCCAGGAGAGTTATTAGACACTTCTCATTTATATGTAAAGCCAACAGGAAGCAAACGTAACTCTCCACATGTTACATGTCCAAACTTACTAAACATTGGCTTTAATAAATGACAATTCTATGGCGGAAAGAAGATCACTTTTCTTATCACTGATGCCGTCACAGAACCATATTATGTACTGGGTTCCAAGCAGACAGCAAATAATACAATAAAGTCTGCTTCTGCCTAAATATGTATTGCTCAGCAGTGACTTGTCTCAGGGGAATTTTGATCCTTATTTAGCTCACTTGCCTGGGGGCAATCACCTGCAGTCGCCCGCTTAATCCACGGTTATCATGTCACAAATGATGGATTGACTGTATAACGAGGCAGGCACTGGGTAGACATGGGAACTACAACTCCCTGCCTTCATAGAGCTTCGGAGTAGTGAGGGAGACAAAAAAGTGAAAGAAATAGCAAAATAAACTGATATATGTGCTGAATGTAGTACACATCCCAGGGGCACCCAGTCCTCTATGGAGAAAGTTACATTTGAGCTGAGATCTGAAGAGGGAGGCAGGACTTAACCTAGAGGCAGTCCAGTATTTAGCCGTTATGGAAGAAACTTACAGAGCACTTTGGAAGTGGCACAGGAACATTTGTACCATTTGACACAGAAAGCTGGTGTCCTAAACTGCCAAAGGTACAAATATCGAAATTGCCTTCACCTGTTCTTGGTGTCAGTGCTCCATCTCCAACCCCTACTTTCTTTTTTTTAAAAACTGTTATTTTAATTTCAAGGGGTATAAGTGCAGGTTTGTTACATAGGTAAACTGGTGTCACGGGGGTTTGTTGTACAGATTATTTCATCATCCAGGTATTAAGCCTAGTACCCATTAGTTATTTTTCCTGATCCTCTCCCTCCTCCCTCCCACCACCCTCTGATAGGTCCCAGTATGCGTTGTTCCCCTCTCTGTGTCCACGTATTCTCATCATTTAGTTCCCACTTATAAGTGAGAACATGTGGTGTTTGGTTTTCTGTTACTGTGTTAGTTTGCTAAGGATAATGGCCTCCAGCTGCATCCATGTCCTTGCAAATGGCATAATCTCATTTCTTTTAATGGCTGCATTGTATTCCATGGTGTATATGTACCATGTTTTCTTTATCCAATCTGTTACTGATGGGCATTTAGGTTGTCCACTGCCCATTGATGGGCATTAGGTTGCTCCTTAATTTTTTGGAATAGTTTCAGTAGGAATGGTACCATGTCTTTACTATTGTGAATAGTGCTGGAATGAACATACACATACCTGTGTCTTTATAATAGAATGATTTCTATTCCTTTGGGTATATATCCAGTAATAGGATTGCTAGGTAGAAAGGTATTTCTGTCTTTAGGTCTTTGAGAAATTGGCACACTGTCTTCCAGAATGGCTGAACTAATTTACATTCCCACAACAGTATATAAGCATTCCTTTTTCTTTATAACCTCGCTAGCATCTGTTATTTTTTGACTTTTTAGTAATAGCCATTCTGACTGGTATGAGATGGTATGACATTGTGGTTTTGATTTGCATTTCACTAATGATCAGTGATATTGAGCATTTCTTCATATGATTGTTGGCTGCATGTATGTCTTCTTTAGGAATGTGTTCATGTTTTTTGCCAATTTTGTAATGGGGTTGTTTGTTCTTTGTACATTTAAGTTCCTTGTAGATGCTGGATATTAGATCTTTGTCAGATGCATAGTTTGCAAAATTTTTCTCCCATTCTGTAGATTGTCTGTTTACTCTGTTGATAGTTTCTTTTGCTTTGCAGAAGCTCTTTAATTTCATTAGATCAAACTTGTCAATTTTTGCTTTTGTTGCAATTGCTTTTGGTGTCTTGATCATGAAGTCTTTGCCTGTCCCTGTGTCTTGAAAAGTATTGCCTAGCTTGTCTTTCAGGGAATTTATAGTATTAGGTTTTATGTTTAAGTCTTCAATCTATCTTGATTTAATTTTTGTTGATGGGGTAAGGAAGGGGTCCAGTTTTAATCTTCTGCATATGGCTAGCCTTTTATCCCAGCACCATTTATTGAATAGGGACTCTTTTCCCCATTGCTTGTTTTTGTCAGGTTTGTCAAAGATCAGAGTGTGTGGCTTTATTTCTGGATTCTCTATTCTGTTCTATTGGTCTATGTATCTCTGTTTTTGTACCTGTACCATGCTGTTTTGGTTACTGTAGCCCTGTAGTATAGTTTGAAGTCGAGTAGCATGATGCCTCCAGTTTTGTTCTTTTTGTTTAGGATTGCCTTGGCTATGTGGACTCTTTTTTTGGTTCCATATAAATTCTAAAATAATTTTTTCTAGTTCTGTGAAGACTCTCAATGGTAGTTTAATAGGAAGAGCATTGAAACTATAAATTGCTTTGTGCAGTTTGCCCATTTTAACAATATTGATTCTTCATATTTATGACCATGGAATGTTTTTCCATTTGTTTGTGTCATCTCTGAGTTATTTGGGCAGTGTTTTGTAGTTCTCATTGTAGAGATGATTCACCTTCTTAGTTAGCTGTATTCCTAGGTATTTTATTCTTTTTGTGGCTCTTGTGAATGGGATTACCTTTCTGATTCGTCTCTTGGCTTGACTGTTGTTGGTGAATAGGAATGCTAGTGATTGTTGAACATTGACTTTGTATCCTGAGACTTTGCTGAAGTTGTTTATCAATTTAAGATTTTGGGCTGAGACTATGAGATTTTCTGTATATAGGATCCTGTTGTCTGCAAACAGGGATAGTTGACTTCCTCTCTTCGTATCTGGATGCCTCTGTTTTGTTCTCTTGCACGATTGCCCTGGCCGGGACTTCTATTACTGTGTTGAACAGGAGTGGTGAGAGAGGGCATCCTTGTCTTCTGCCAGTTTTTAGGGAAATGCTTCCAGGTTTTGCCTACTCAGTATGATGTTGACTGTGGGTTTGTCATATACAGCTCTTATTATTTTGAGGTATGTTCTTTCAATACCTAGTTTATTGAGGTTTTTTTTATAAAAGAAAATGAAAGGATGGCTAATTCTATCAAAAGCCTTTTCTGCATCTATTGAGATAAGCATATAGTTTTTGTCATTAGTTCTGTTTATGTGATGAATCACATTTATTGATTTGCGTATGTTGAAGCAACCTTGTATCCCAGGAATAAAGCCTACTTGATTGTGGTCGATAAGCTTTTTGATGTACTGCTGAATTCGGTTTGCCAGTATTTTGTGTAAAATTTTACCATCAATGTTCATCAAGGATATTGGCCTGAATTCTTTTATTGTTGTATCTCTGTCAGATTTTGGTATCAGGATGATGCTGGCCTCACACAATGAGTTAGGGAGGAGTCTCTCCTCCTTAATTTTTTGATATAGTTTTAGTAAAAATTGTACCAGCTCTTGTTTGAACATCTGGTAGAATTCAGCTGTGAATCTGTCTGGTCCTGGGCTTATTTTGGTTGCGAGGCTATTTATTACTGCCTCAGTTTCAGAACTTGTTATTAGTCTTTTCAGGGATTCAATTTCTTCCTGGTTCAGTCTTGGGAGGATGTATTTGTGCAAGGCTTTATCCATTTCTGCTAGATTTTCTAGTTTATATGCACAGAGATGTTAATATTCCCTGATGGTAGTTTGTATGCCTGTGGGGTCAGTGGTAATACCTCTCTTGTTGTTTCTAATTGTGTTTATTTGAACCTTCTCTCTTTTCTTCTATATTAATCTAGCTTGTGGTCTATCTATCTTATTAATTTTTTTTTCAAAAAAACAGCTTCTAGATGCATTGATCTTTTGAATGATTTTTCGTGTCTCTATCTCCTTCAGTTATGCTCTGTTTTGGTTATTTCTTATCTTCTGCTAGCTTTGCCAACCCTACTTTGATGGCTCTCCCTGGGTAATCTAATTAACAATTACCTAAGTTGCTACCACTTACAGGGTGGTGACAGACAACTAATGTCCAAACCTGATTTCAAATATCTTTTCGGCTCCAGCCCTGAACCTATTAACTCACTAGTCCTTACCATCTGAGTGATTCTCAGACACCTTAGATCCAACACTTTCCGATGAGACCCTTTCCCACAGAGCCTGGTCCTTCTCCTATGATCTCCACTGAGTGCCTGGTACCACCACCCAACCACCCAACCGCCTACGTGAGGACTGGAAGCATTACCCTAGTTTCTCCCTAACTCCAGCCCTTATTCAACACATCAGTCACCAAACCCTGTGAACTTCGCCTCTCATCTCAGAATACCTGGCCCTGCTTACCACCATTATCATAGCATTTGATCAGGCCCTTATCACCTTTCCCTGAGACAACTGCAATAGGGTCTAAAGTATTTGCTGCCGGCATCTCCAGTCAGTTCTTCACATTGAGGCTGGAATAATATTACAAAAATACACAGTATATAATTCCCTTGCTTTAAAGTTATCAATGGCTCCCCATGTTTCACAGGCTAAAGTCCAAACTCCTGTGAAGTCCTCTAGTATCTCACATTTCTGCCTTTCAGCCTTACCTCTTGCTAGTTACCCCTCTTCCTCTTGTACTTCACACCTCACCCATACCAAACTACTTACAATCCTACAATCTCCTTATGTGGTTTCAACCTCCACGCTTTACCTCATACTGTTCTCGCTGCTTGAGATGCCTTTCAACACCACCCAAGACCTTCACTCCTCGTGCAAGTCTCAATTTATGGGTTAACTTGTATTTGAAGCTCTTTTTTTCTCATCATCCTTCCTCTACCCTAAATAGAACTGACCTTTTTTTCCTTTATGTCCCCACTGCTTCCAGTACAGACTATTTTCATAGCCCTTTAAGTATAGTAAACCCACAAGTCTAACACAATGCCTGCCTATTTGAGTCTTTGATAGACACAAACATAGTTCATGGACTGATACTATCTACCATGAGTGGCTGTGGCCAAATGTTGGAAAAGCGGAAAGGGTCATCTCTGTCCACATAGCTTATTTATAGTCCCAAAACAAAACATGGCAGTTCAAAAGTCAAAAATGCTCCCAAGTCCACTGTGTCACAGATGATATGGATTTACCCAGAAACTGACATAGTTTAAGCCAGTGTAATGTAGTTTAAGGGATCTGATTTATAGACCTTCTAAAGTCCTGTGGTCATTTCATATTTTCAAATACAAAATTATATTAGTATATATATATATTTTTTTCTTACAGAGGGCCCCCAAATTGTATGCATTTCAAGTCCTACAAAACCTGGTTCCAGGAGTTGTGCTGTTTATCTGTGATCATGAATTTTGTAAACAAAGCTTAAGGAAAAGTCAACAGTGATTCAGGGCAGGCTGGTGGCTGCACGACTTCCTCCTGGGCTGGCCTGGCTGGACTGAGTAGGGGTGGGTCAACACCACTCCCTCAATGGTCCCCTAAAGTAAAATATGAGGGTTCTATGTCTCTCTGCTGTCCTTCACAACCCCTACAAAGAGGAGTAAATTACCAAGCAAGGAAGGAAAAGAAAGATGACAAATACTTCATAAGTAGCAGAATACCATGGTTCTGAGCCACCAACAGAAAATGCATCACATTGGCTTACTCCACGTCATCAGGATCACAAAGATCCTGCAACATGATTGTAAGTCCGGGGTAAAGTGTCCATAGCAGTCAGAAGTGGGAGGAAGAGGGAAGTTAGAAGCAAGAGAAAAAAGGAGGAAGGACATGTGACACAGGCCGTGAATATGATTAATGAATCCAATTCTTCCTTGTGTCACCTGTGGCCTCCCTGAGCATAAAAAAATAAATAATGGGGTGGAATCTGGTCATCCACGTTCCTTCTCCCTACCCCACCCCTTCCTCAGCATTTCCTTGGTATGCCAGGCCCTGGTCCAATAGCTCTATGTGATAAAAAGGAAGGAAGACAACAGGCAGTCAGAGGCGGGGCTGAGTCCAGTTCCTGGTTCTGGCGAGTGCAGAATTTAGACCTTTCAGGGCCCCAAGCAAAGAAAGACTATGGAGCCACCATATTCCCATACACATATGCTGAAATCAGGATAATCGTTTTCCTGGGTTTTGTGATTTTTACATTTATAAAAGGCCGGTTGGAACTGAACTTCCAACTTTCTCTCTCTCTCTCTCTCTCTCAGTTTGGCTACACTAACACCTTTCTGGCCCTTACTAATGCTGTGACCTTAGGAGAGTCCCTTACCACTATGGGTCTATTTGCTGGTTTATAAAGGTGGTGTGTCATGATTCTTTCATTTCCTTGAGTCTGTTAGTGATCATTATGTTTCATCTTCCAAAGCAAAACAATTTTAAATACCTCTGCTTTGGCTTGTACATTCTACTGACTTGGGCAGAGTTGAGAATTCTAGTCCAGATTAGTGAGGTCACCCTATGTAAGTGGTGATACATCTGATTTTGCTTACTGTACAAATATTCACTGAATACCTACCAGGTAACAGCCGCTGAGCGTACGGTGATGAACAAAGCCGACATTCTCCTTGCCTTGTCCAGTGGAATACTTCAGCGGAGCCTGCAGTCTGTTAACTATAATGGTGGAGCCAGAGATCAGCCCAGGTGTCTAATTCCAGAAGCTGCCCTCTTAGTCACAACCTAGGATGGTGGTGAAGAGCCTGACTCTGCAGTTAGGTGGCCTGGGTTCAAATCTCAGTTGTGTCATTTCCTTCCTTAGTGACCATGAACAACTTTCTTAACTTCTCTGTACTGATATTTTCTTGCCTTTAAAATCAGACTAAAAATGGCAAGTCCAAATGCCCAAGGTGGATGTCCCAGCATGCCCAGGCTACAGGCACAACTCTCCTGACAGAGCTTGTGCTATGGCTTGCTGTGCAAGGGACCGTAGTGAGTTTGCTCCACAGTGCATGCCTAGTGAGAATGATTCTCTCCCGTTTGTGTCTTAATTTGGCATCTAGGTTATGCCATTAATGTCATTAATGCATTAACTTCATTAGGAGAGCAGTTCTATCCTGATGTCCCATTGAGATTTTAGAGAAAACAGCCTTTTCAGTTTTAAGTCAAGGGCCATTTTAGCTTCACTACCTTCTCCCCAGATTTGAAAAAATATCCTTAGTGACTTAACAGATCCTTGGGGGCTCCTGGAGACCCAGCAAGTCATGGGTGAGGGTGATCCCAATTTCTCCGGTCCCCTGTCCTTCTCTTTGAGCTTCCCAACACCTGTTTTTCCCTCAAAATATTTAATCCACTTCACAAAGAGATATTACAAAGAAATGTGGAATTAAAGAAGATTTTATGGAAGCAAAAGACAAGAAAGTTAACAACCCAAATCCCATAGGTGACCACTTAAAAATTCCTCTTGGACATTTCACCATTTCTTTTTTCCAGACTCTTCTTTCCTGCCACGTTACCACCAGCGGTCTCCCTCTTTCCCCTCAAGAGGGCCCTGCTTCATTGCTCTTCTCCTCCTGTTCCCAAAGGCCAGTCTCCTTAGAAGGCAGTGGGGGTTACAAATACCAAAAAAATTTCAGTTACACAAGGAACAGATGCCTCCCCATATTAAAAAAACCCACTAGCCCATCATCCCCAAAGCTTTAAAACTGGGAAAACCTTCTAAGGGACCAGTCCTTCACTAAGACACTCTTGGCATCTCGTGTAATTAGTCTCCTGTGAAGCCAACTGTCTTCCCACCAGATGTTACTTGAATGCTAGTGGGGAGCAAGCTGTGCCCTTGTTGAAATAGAGATGCTAGGTAACAGGTTCCATTTTCTTCCATCTTATCCCTTCAAAGCAACCTTGCAACACAAAGCTGTGCTAATTGCATTTAATTTTCGCCTCTGTCCTTCAGGCCTTCTCTGATCATGCCTTCCTACCTCCCACCCCCAACAAAACCGTCTGCTTTCTATGTGTTTTCCACAGTGCCCCTACCTGCCTCTACCTAGCATTCAATATCTTATAATTTCTTATTTGCTGACCCATGTCCCCTGGTACACTGTCTATGCAAGGAGACGTGCAGTTCTTAACCCAATTGGGAGTTCAGTATACATTTGTTGAATTAAGGGATGAAGGAAAAACATAGGCTTTGCTATTAACTATCCTCATTATAAAGTAATATATGTCATTGCCTTTGAAGCTAACCTCACATGTCAGAAACCTACAATGCTACGTCTGTCATACTAAGGATCCTCTGTGCTTTTGTTAAGTTTACCCAGGCCATGGTTAACTTCAGAATTCTCTCCTTTCCAGTCACTGCTAGGGCCTCATAAAAGATGCTACAGTGAATTTCTTTATTTCATTTGCTTGCTTATTACTCTTATTCCTTCTACATAAAACAAACAAACAAACCTGAACAAAAGCACAAACTCTGGTGGCAAACACACATGGATGTGAAACCCAGTTTCACCACTGCTAGTTTTATGATCATGCAAAATAAAATTAGTCTTTTAGTTTCAGTTTCTTACCTATAGTACTTATATCCATATCATAGGATTGTCAAAGAATTAATTGGTACATATCAAGGCCTCCTGGTACATAGTAGGATGTTGGTAAATATGAAACCTATTAAATCTCTCTTTCTCTTACCCCTTTCTCAAAACTCCCATTATTATAGCCTCAATCTACTTACCACCTGATTTTTTCTGTATGCTTTGTAACATAATTTTTCCCCCAGAGCTGCTTTTAATATTTTCTTTTTATCTTGGTATTCTAAAGTTTCACAATGACATAGTTAGGTATAGATTTGTTTTATAGATTTATTCATCCTGTTTGGGCTTCTCTAAGCATCATGATTTTGTAGATTGGTGTCTTTTACTAGGTCAACCATTATCTTTTTAGAAACTGCTGCTGTCTGTTGTCTCTTGTCTTCTGCAACACTGATTATATTTATGTTAGTGCTCTTCATACGAGTCTCCAAGTCTCTTAACCTTTCCTACATTCTTTCCTTTTACTCACTGAACTTCATTTTGGGTAGTATCTTCAGAGCTACTGCATTCTTTTGTGAGCTGCGTCTAATCCACTATTCAACTCATACATGTGTGTGTGTCGCTGAGTGTGTGTGTGTATACAATGAGCTGCTCATTTTGGGGGGGCCTCTGTTCATGAAAACTCTTTAAGACCTGGGAAAAAGATGGGTTCCCATAGAGAGGATTTCAATTTGTTTCTGTCATGTGTCTTTACATTATCAGCCTAAGATCACTTGAAACTAACTCTTGGCTTAAGATTTTTCAAGCCACCACAGGTAATGGGAATTCCGTTTTCAAACACATATGAGACCTAGTTTACGGTTAAACATTCTCAGGGAACTTTTTTCTCAACTCTGCTTATCACCAAGGTTTAACACAGGCAGTTTTCCTTGAAATACCTAGAGAGGGGCAATGTGCAGGACATGCATGTTTATTTGTAGTTCACCCTTACACTAGTGTCTTAACTTTATAGAGGGTGTGTCTTTTATTAAGATTCCCATACTAGGCAAGCCCTAGCCTTTGTTTTCCATCCCCATAAAACTGCAAAGATATACAAACTAAAGTTCAAGTTAATTCCAGGGCAGGAAATACTCTCAGAAGATGTATTCTGAAATTCAGGTTACCTCTCTGGGTCCCCACCTTCATTTAATTCATAGCCTGCGTGTTCTATCTCATGGACACAATTCATTTTTTTTTTCAATTACGCTTAGTTTGAGAACCCAATACACCAGGTTATCCTTTGTAGTTTGTGCAGTCTGATATTGGGTCAAGTGGCCTGATCACCTTTCTTGGTGATCAGCCTGATATAAAGTCACAGTATTTAAATCATTATGCTGAGATTTATATGTCAATGAGATAGTTGCATTATCTTTCTCCACTTTTTTTCTGTAACATTGCTGTACATTTTAACATTGGAAACATTGCTGTAGAAGAAAGAGAAATAAAGAAGATAAAGTTAACAAAGAATCGGAGTTTGGATCTCTTAAAAGTTGGACTGTTTTCTTTGCCTTGCCCTCTTTAGGATTCTGCTGAGTTGGCCTTCACATTAGGAAAACTGATTATTTACAAATGTTTGAACATTTTCTCACTGACCCCATGGTTGGGTGTGCCCTTGGGATAACAAAAGATGAACAAGCTAAATAAATGTAATTTTATCCTTCCTTTGAAGGAAATGTTGAAAGTAAACACCAAAAAAGGGAAGTAGGAATTCATACCTGGATTTCAGCATGTGAATTTTTTTCCATACACACACTCCAGAAGCCTAAAATAGAGTGTGAGACAATTAAGGCTGAAAGAGAAAAGAGATTCCTCAATTCAACCCTCTCCTCTTAGTGATAAGGAGACCAAGTCTCAGAGAAGTTACATGATCTGTTTAACATCAAAAAATAGAACCGTTTTTCAGGACCTCCTGATTCCAAGGAACTGATTTCTTTCAACGATATCATGCTGTCATGTAAAATGCAGGTTCCATTTCACCAAAAAATAACGAATATATTTAATAAAGTTAGAAGATTTAGTAAACTTAGTTTATTTTGGATACTATACAGAAATTTATGCAAAATAGCATAAAGAATTTATTGGGAGTCAAAAACAAAACAAAAACAACTGCAAAAATTAATCCTTTCCGTTATGTGGCGTAGGATTGATCTTTTAACTCTCCAGTATCTTAGTTGTCTTTACCAGCTCAGTAATTAGAAAACTAAGATAAATCAATGGCATTTAGGGCTGCCATTATTAGTAAAGATAACACTTTTATTATTTATATTTATTGCATTTTGAAGTAGACTAAGAAATTTGTCTAGACATTTAGAAATAAACATCATCATCAGGAATCTCTTCTCTGCCATCATCACTAATTATAAGAGCCAAGTAAATTATAACTATGAAGCTATGGCACTCTATCAGTGAGGTTGAAGGTTGAACATGAACGGGTGACCTGTTAGGAGTAAACCTCAGAATTCAGTGAAATAAATGAAGTCAGAACTAGAGACAGAGAGAAGCATCAAGTATCCTCTTCATTATTCATGATAAGGCAGCATCAAATCACATTGACTTAGGAACCATGAAGTTCTCTTGGCATTGAAACCAAATCACAGAAATGACCTTGTGAGGACATCTCTGACAGATCAGCGTTGATGCATCAACTCATAGCACATGAATAATTGTATATTCAGAGCCACATGTTTTTATTTTTATCTGATATTATGCAATTTTGAATTTCCCTCAAAGGAAGCGATAATAACCACACTTGAGATTGTTTTTGGACACATTAGAACTTTAACCTCCTGTTTTAAAAACATAATCCAAGATTCCAGTAGATAACCCAGCCTCTCTGTTGCCAGTACATTCCAGTCTCCACAGGTTCACAGAATTTTTAGTCACCTAGGAATAATCAGATCCAGTTGAGATTTTCATTTATTTTCTTTTGTTTTAAGTAAGGACATCGAAAGTTCACTTATCTAGTACAGGGTTTTGTTTCACATCTGCAAGAGATCAAAGTTAGTATGGGAAGTATCTCCGGCATGGGTAAGTTGTGAAATCAAAAGAACTGCATGTGCCAGTAGAGTTTAGTTTTTGGATAAAGTCTCAGAAGCAAAAACTGAAAATGGGTGAGCATATTATATATCAATAATAAAATGTGCCAATCAACAAAATATAAAAGCGGATTAGCCTTTAGAAATCAAACTTCATGTGTTAAAAAAAAGTGCCAAAATAAGTAGCAAAAATTGCCAAGAGTAACTATTAAAAGAAATATCATTTCTCTCTTGACGATTTTCTCTCCAGAATGAACTCAATGATGCAGACACTAGCAAAGAAAAAATGAACACATTTTTAATACTACTGCCAGAGAAAAAATTTCTCTAACTTAAACTTCATATTTCCAAAATTTGTTTCGCTATTTTTAAGTCTTTCCCTCCTATTAGAAATTTGATGAGCTTGAAGAAAAAGTTTAATGGAAGAAACAAATCCAAGGAAAGAGTTTATGGAAAATGGAGAAAACACAATGAAAACAGAGAAAGATTGAGTCAGAGAGAGTAAAGAACAAGATGGTGCTCACTCATTCTTTCTTTTTTTCCTTTCTGCAGCAAATGTTTGTTAAGCTTTACTAAGTGCCAGGTATTCTTCTAGGCACTGGCGATATAGCAGGGAACAAAATAAAGTAGTTTACTTTGTAAGATTTACATTTTAGTGTAGGAGCTGGCTAACTTTTTCCATAACAAGTCAAACTAATTATTTTAGGCTTTGAGGGCCATGCAGTCCCCATTAGGACTGTTGAACTCTGCCATTGTAATGCAACAGTTGTCGTAGAAAGACAAACATGTGGCCATGACTGTGTTCCAATAAAACTTCATTTATTGAAACACATGACAGGCCAATTTGTCCTGCAAGCCATAGTTTGTGGAGTACAAAGGAAAGAAAGAAGTCAAGGATGACTTCAAAGATTCTTGCTTAAACGACTTGGTGACTATGACAAGAAATGGTTTCCATGGAGCAGTATAGAGAAAGCAAGTGTAGACAAATTTTTATATTAAAAGGGAGCAAAGAAGAGGGCCGAGGAAGGTGTTTTATTGTGCTTGTCTCTCTTTGTAAGGTATTTTGCTTTTGTTTGATGGGAGAAAAAAAGTATAGCATGATTCTATGATGATGGAAAAACTTCAGTAGAAAAGAGGGTTGGATGCGGTGCCTCATGCCTGTAATCCCAGCACATTGGGAGGCCAAGGCAGGCTGATCACTTGAGGTCAGGAGTTTGAGACCAGCCTGGCCAACATGGTGAAACCCCATCTCTACTAAAAATACAAAAATTAGCCAGGGATGGTGGCAGATGCCTATAGTCCCAGCTACTTAGGAGTCTGAGGTAGGAGAATTGCTTACCCAGGAGGTGGGAGTTGCAGTGAGCCAAGATTGCACCACTGTACTGCATCCAAGGCTACAAAGCAAGACTCCATTTCAGAAAAAAAAGGAATAGAAGAAAGAACAAAAGAAAGAATGAAAGGAAGGAAAGAAGAGAGAGAGAAAGAAACAAAGAAAGAAAGAAAGAAAGAAGAAAGAAAGAAAGAGAACAACAGCAATGGAGAAAAAGCGAGAATAAATGCAGGAAGCCTTAGGAAGCATTTGAACTTTAAGTAGAGAAGAGGATGAGGTCTAGAGCACAAGTCCTTGACTCTAAATGAGAACATCAGCCTAGAGCAGTGGCTCACACCTGTAATCCTAGCACTTTGGGAGGCTTAGGTAGGCAGATTGCTTGAACCCAGAAGTTTGAGACCAGCCTCGGCAACATAGGTAGACCCCATCTCTACAAAAAATACAAAAATTAGCCATGGACAATTCACCTCTTATAATAGGAAAGAGGGCAAAATATAAAGTTACAGATGTAAGTAAGTTGTCATGTATGGTTGGGAGAAAGTGGATCACTGATGGAAAGTGATAATGAGACAGAACTAAACTGACTACAGTTACCCTCTTGGTCTTTTTCTGTTTTCTACTCTCTGAAGACAATAAATATAATAAATATCATAGGCCGATAAGAACACCATAGCAGAAAATGATTTTTAGAAGAGGGGAGAGATGTCATTGGAGAGGAGGTGGAAGTACACTCCAAGAATGACTAACAGAGGGAGCAGCAGCTTTGAGGAATATCATATGACCTGAGCATAGGAACGAAAATCAGATTGCTGGACTGAGGGCCTGTATTCTGATGTGTGATTATGTAAGAAAAGTAGGAAGTGACCGGAAGAATTTAGAAAATGTAATTTATAACTTTTATTTAATAAGCAATATTGTTGATCCGTTGGGTCCTTGTAAAGTTCTGTGAAGGGGAAGCAAAAGGAGATACTTACAAAACTTCCTATTAGTATTTGCTGTATTAAGAGACACCAACAAAGTGGTCTGTTGTTCCAGTCCAACTGGGGTCATCTCCGGCTTGTTTCAAGAAAGGTATGTAATCACAGTTCACTTAAAAAAATTGTGATAGAAGCAACTACTATACAGAAATTATATGGTAGGTAGAATTAGGAACAGACAGAGAAAAACAAAGTTGACAATGAAGAATCATCAATGTATAACATTGAATTAATTTCAAAGCTCTAAAGCCTTACAAATAAAAATGTATTTCACGGGAAATGAACTCTAGAAATCACTCATATACAGACAACAGATGCCCGTGTGAGTCAGAGCTAACAGTGCCGCTCCTGAAATACTACATTATACCAGGTGAATTCATAATAGGTGTAAACCATGTTTCAAAACAAGAGGGCAGTGGGGCACATTGTCTCCATTCCTTACACCCACACCTCGACTCATGACTGCCTGAAGTTCAAAGACTTTGTCCCTCAGGAACAATAAACATTGTTTGTTTTTCTGAGATGAAGTCTGACTCTGCCACCCAGGCTGGAGTGCAATGGCACGATCTCGGCTCACTGCAACATCCGCCTCCCAGGTTCAAGCGATTCTTCTGCCTCAGCCTCCTGAGTAGCTGGGATTACAGGAGCCCACCACCACACCCAGTTAATTTTTACAATAAACTTTTAGGGCAAAATTTGTTCAAAGAAATTAGCAATCAACATGTAATCTTCACTTTTAGATTTAACATCTCAAAATAAAACCCCGAGGTTTATATGCCAACCATCCAAAGAAATCCTAATTCAAGTTGATTTCTCTCAGAGTAGGGTGGTGGTCACACTCAAGAATGAGCCCACTTGGCCTTCACAAAAAGCCCATAGTTTTGAAGATGGAGCAATAAGGAAAGGGCAGGTGGAGCTGCCAGCAGACACTACACTTGTATCCAGGAAGTTCCTTGCTCTCTTTTTGGCTGAGTAAATGACTCACAGTTGTAATCTTGAGTAAGTCACTTAAATTCCAAGCATTCGACTTCCTTCCATCCACTAACAATGACCTAATACTAAAAATACTGGAAAAATGATGTAAGACCATTCCTTCTCCATTACCAGCAGCTAAGAGCAACAAGTGACTGAGGAAAAAAGAAAAAGGAATGACGCATAAAGCAAAAGTAATTCACCCTTTTTCATAAGACCGCTCCCACTAAGTTAGTGTTTCTTCTAGGAATGTTTTTGAGCTATTTCAACATGGGTACTGGGGTAGCTAATTCAAGATCTAGGGTTCAATTTTTTCTACACAAACAGATTTTCAAACTACGATCTGTTGTCTAGTGAGAATGAATGTGCCAATGTATTTTAAAAATTGTTTTACATTGTGTGTTCATGAACTTGTATCCTAATCTTCTAGTTTAATTCAAAAATGCTCACCAAATGTAACAGAAGTTTATAGCTTTAGTTCAGAAGCAAATATAATTAGAAAGAATGCAGGCTTTAGCCAGTTCACTTTTGCACAATATAAAATACAAATTTTAATTTGTTTTTTCAAAAAGACCCACAAAGTAAAAACTATAATATGGGGGTTAGGTATGTAGATTTAACCAACACACTCAGCTTCAAATCCTGGCTCTAGGTGGAGGGAAAGCTTCTTAATTGCTCTAAGTTCTAGATTGTTCATTTGCAAAATGTGGATAGTAATGCCTAATCCATGAATATTGCTGTGAACATTAAGCAAGAAAAAAATACATATAAAAATTACACATAAAGTATATATGTGGCAATTAATGCAACCCAATGCATAATTAATACTTGGGTTTTATAAGTGAGGAAAAAGTTGACCTGTGTAATGCAGTAGTTTAATTTTATTCATTTAGTTTTCAGCTATTCAGAGCCTTTATTAAGTTCTTCTTTAGAAAGAAGTGATTTCTCAAATTCTTCACAATCATCCATCAAGTTTGAGCAGATATCACACACAATGTTTTGCTTCTCTTTGGTGACCAATGTGACTTCTACACCAAATCCTATTTCTTTCTTCTGGTTTTTTTTTTTTTTTTTTTTTTTCAGTGAAGTGGCATGATCTCAGCTCACTGCAAGCTCCGCCTCCGGGGTTCAAGCGATTCTCCTGCCTCAGCCTCCCGAGTAGCTGGGATTACAGGCATACGCCACCATGCCCAGCTAATTTTTGTATTTTTAGTAGAGACGGGGTTTCACCATGTTGGTCAGGCTGGTCTGGAATTCCTGACCTCAGGTGATCCATCCACCTTGGCCTCCTAAAATGTTGGGATTATAGGCTGAACCACCACACCCGGCCACCAAATTCTATTTCTTATCTCTATGTGCTATTTCAGATATTTAAGTAAATTAAGTAATATTTCAAGTATTACTTAAAATTTCCAGTTATTCTGGGGGATTATTTGCGTATCAGACATCAACATGTAGATCATTGCTTTGTCAAGTAATACCTTGAAATCTAACTGCTTAGCAAAGCAGAAAGGCCTTAGGGAAAATAGTAATAAAAAAATGGAGAGACGAATTCTTCTCTTCCTTAGCCCTAGAGTATAAATGACTGAGCATTGTAATTGCAGGGTTCTTTATGCTTTATACAGTAACGATAATAGAAGACAAGGGTAATAAACACAGTTCTCTGTGAGCCAGTGGCATGCTTCCCTGCCTACCACATGTCCTAAGCCAAGATTTGAGAAATAGGTGACTTGGCAAAGAAAAATAAAGAGCGTATACTCATAGAAAGCCCATAAACCAGAGCGGATACGTAACTTGAAAACCCAGGCAAGGGCCTACTGCCCTTTTATTGTTTTTGCCTCTTGCCTCTATTGCCTTATATTACCTCTGTTGGTGGCAATCAAGGCAGTGAACACGATCAGGAAAAAAGACTACTAAAACTGGCTTGGCGCTGAATCCCGTCACACAGCATTGCAGGTCCATGAGCACACAAGCAGAATTTGACTTGCCCTTTTACATATCTTCACCATAACCTTGTCACTTTCTTAATTGAATTTATGGATCTCAGGTTGATTTGCTCTCTACTATTAGTTACTGAATACTTATATCAAATGGGTATTTGTTGCTGTCATTACTGTTATTGCTTTTTTGTTTTATCAGTTTCTTCAACAAAAATGGTCATAGCCAAATGGCAGAAATATTTTCTTGTCATAAATTACGTATCGTAATAATATGTTAATGATAGGTAACTGTTGAGTGCATTATATAACACCTTATAGATGAATTTCTTCACCTCCAATTTGAATAGAGTTAAAAACTTACCAATCACAAAGTTATTATGAAGAAGGTACTCAGAACTACCCAGCTTGAAGAAAGTGATTTAGTTCAGTGTCTTATTTCTATGCAAAAAAAAACCCTGATAACTTATTAAAGACAAAGTTTATGTTAAATTACATATAATATACACATTGCAATATATAAACACACAAATACTTTCACAGTGGAAATCTACTTTTAAGTACTGTTATTTAGGAATAAAGAATTCTATAATATTGAATTCTATAGGTCAAGGATTCTATAATATTGAAATAACCAAGATGTTCCATAAAACAAATAGATGAATTAGAGAAAGATTTTGAAAGATGTTGGGATAGATTATGCAACAGTAGCCTATGTGTTTATTCAGAAAAATGAAAAACCATTTCCTGACATTCAGGAAGAAGGGGTCATCTTATTCTATTGAATAGAGTGAGCAAAGGATGTACTTAAACCAAAATGAACTGGCTGTATTTCTAAAATTAACTCTTTTATGAGACCATCAAAATCCATGTTTGAAAAAAATCCTTCATATTTTCATTTATTTGTTTTGATTACTCGAAGAGAGAAAAGCTGGTATCTGAGGTCTAATAGCAAAGTTCCAACAAGTTCTTAATGTTCAAATCTGAGCAACTTAATTCCAAACTTAGCTAATCCTGAGTCTACCTGGATGTTTGCCTTTTTAATTTAATTCTTTTAACCTGAAATACCAGTCTAGAATAATCAGGAAGCATAAATCATGAGACCCAAGAGGTAAAGCCAGAAACTTGCAGCTGGCACAATTGATCTGGTCTTGTCAGTACAAATGACCATGACATGTTGATTCCAGTAGGACGTGAGGCCCCCAGAATAGAGACATGATGGAAATTGTGCTTTGGTGGAAACAGCGTGGAAATTCAGGTAAGAGAATTCATTTAAATTCAGTTTCTGCCTCTTTCCAGTTGTGTGAGTTGTGACTCCTGATGGAAGTTGCAGACATCCAACTAGAACTAGCCTAGGCAAAGAAAAAAAGAAACACGTATTGGCTCAGGAAAGCAAACTGGCAGAAGAACAAAAACACAGTTGTCACCAAGGACAACTGACCTCAGGATATGAATGCTGCCAGGTTCCTCTCTTTCATTGCCATTTTTGTCTGTATGTCAGCTTCCTTCTCTGGGACCAGAGCTCTCAAGGTACCTATAACAACAACTTTCAGTGGCCCCTTCCTCCCCTGAGAACAACTTCCCAACCAGCAAAGAGGAGTCTCTCCCTACATCACCATCCTCCATCCTTCTTCTCATCCAGTTAAAAACGTGAGGAAAGATTCAAAATGACTAGGCTCTCCTCTTGCATTCAAGTCCTGGGTCGGGACGGTTGTCGTGATTAGTCCAGTTTCTGTGAGATGGCCACTCTGAGGTCAGTCAGTGTAGCCCAGGAGATTAAGGTCACATAACGAGGCGGTTTCCAATCAGTCCAAGTGTTGGAGGCTGTGATGCAGGAGCAGTTTCCTACAATAAAGGGGTTAGCACAGACAAGATTTCTGTGAGCAAGGCAGCCCGGGTGATCTGCCTCTGCTACAGCAGCTGCTGACCTGAGGCCAACTCCTTAGTTTCCTAAAGCGCACAATGGGCAAATTGTAATATTTAACTCACAGAATTATTGTGAGGAATTACTAAATTAATACATGATAAAGTACTTTAAAAACATAAAAGGTTAGGTTGGGCACAGTGGCTTACGCCTGTAATCCCAAAACTTTGGGAGGCTGAGGTGGGCAGATCATGAGGTCAGGCTATCTAGACCATCCTGGCTAACATGGTGAAACTCCATCTCTACTAAAAAAAAATACAAAAAATTAGCTGGACGTGATACCACACACTTGTAGCTGGACATGGTAGCACACCTCCAGCTACTTGGGAGGCTGAGGCAGGAGAATCTCTTAAACACAGGAGGCAGAGGTTGCAGTGAGCCGAGATTGTGCCACTGCACTCCAGCCTGGGCGATGGAGCGAGGGAGGCTCTGTCTCAAAACAAATAAACAAACAAAACACAAAGTGCTTACAAATGAATAAATTTTCAGTTTTTTCCTCAGATTAGTATAATATATTTCTGGGATCTGGTGTGAGCCAGTGAAGAACTGCCTTTCCCTCAGCCCCATTTTAAGCAATAGATTCTGGCCAGTGAATTTATCATTAAATAATTCTTTAAGAAAGATTCTAATAACTAGCAGGTTATTTGTAGCAAGTATACCAGATCAAATGTAAAAAGATATGTTAGCAAGAATTAGGTCTAGCAATTTAAGCTATCAAGCCCAAAAGAGCAAAAGTTTATTTTAGCTCATCAGAAAAATAGCCATTTCGGTTCCAAAATCTGATATCTAAATTATGGACTACTCTAAAGAAATGTGTTTTCCAGAGAATATAGCTGAATATTTATCTAGAATAGGAAAGTAAATGTTACTTAGTGTTCCTTACTCAAAGCGTTCTGAGTCCTTTCCTTAATACTGATTTATACATCTTGTGGGAGGCTAGCAACACAAATTCCATGCTGCTGAAAATGAAACGAAGGTGGAAATATTTAGCAGCTCACCTGCGGTGGTTAGCGACATCACTCAAGTAATGACACCGGGTGAAAAATCCTTCTCTACCATCCCCAAATTCAAGACTTTCACTATTTCTTGAATTAATGGACTGTTCTGAATTCTGTAGAATTCGACTTTAGATTTGAAATGTGTGGTATTTGATGAAGTTTGTAAAGCAGGCAGGTAACTCTGTGTGTAAGGCCTTCTTAAACTACTAGCTTCTGTTGAATTTCCCTGCCTAGAGCAACTTTTACCTGGTGGGAGAAGGTCAGGATTGACACCTACTTTATCCCACCTGAAGCCCTTCTTAAGAAAATAAAGCAATCCTGCCTCATCCTTGGCACACTATACATAAACTCCAATCTCACCTCTTCTGGGATGGCTTCTCTGAACTCTCTAGCCTGGTCAGATGATCCTTCTTTGGGTCTCAAAGAACCCTGGGCTTGTCCCTTGTCTATTTTCTTCAGCATGCATGTATCTTCAGTGCCTAACAATGTGCATACTATTTATTAATTCAACAAATATTTATCGGGCATCCACAATATGTCAGGCTTTATTCTAGTAGTTGTAGGAGTTGATATGTGAAACATGAATGAATGAATGAATGAGCAAATAAGACTTCCAATTCCACCGGAGTACAGTGGCTCATGTCTGTAATCCCAGCACTTTGGAAGGCCAAGGCAGGTGGATCACCGGAGGTCAGGAGTTCAAGACTGGCCTGGTTAACATGGTGAAACCCTGTCTCTACCAAAAATGCAAAAATTAGCCAGGCACGGTGATAGGCGCCTGTAATCCCAGCTTCTTGGGAGGTTGAGGTAGGATAATTGCTTGAACCCAGGAGGCGGAGGTTGCAGTGAGCCAAGATGGCGCCATTACACTCCAGCCTGGGGGACAAGAGCAAGACTTCCTCTCAAACAAAAAAAAAGAAAAGATTCCCAATTCCATCTGCAGGTGGGATTAGGAACCAGTAGTATATCATAAATTTGGGCTCCCCCAGGCCCACCAGGTTATAATAGTTTCCATTAACCACCACTGTTCTTGTTCAGCCATTATAATTGGACTTTTCTGAAATTTTCTCCTAGTTCCTTAAGCGCTTTTATATGGCTAGAATTCTGCACCCTGATCCACTCGGCAAGAAATGAGCTTTTGCTTATTCCTTGACAGTCTCCTTCTCTTAGGGGCTGGGTCTAGCACAAGTGTTATGAGCCACCTGAATCACGATGCCTCTACTCACTGAACTTCAAGCACAGTCCCCACTCACTGTCTACAGAGGCCATTTCAATGTCCATTATTCCTAAACCTCCTGAGTCATCACTTCCACCTCTCTCTCAAGAGACGATCTCAACTTCTATCTTGCAGAGTAAAAAGAAGATATTAGGGACAAACATCTTCAAATTTATATCTGTACGTCTTCAAAGTTATCTGCCCCAATACCTATTGTGTCCTTATTTCCTCTTTTCATTATGGAAAATGTCTCTCCTCTGCTGGAAACAATTAAGCCCCCAGCCTTAGTTCTGGATCCAGTTCCCTCCCTCTGTCTTTGACTTTGAAACACAACTTTCATTTGAATGTATAAGTTCCTTATAAATCAAATCTATTAACTTTTCATATAGTACCTAAAAATTATCTGTAGTAGCTGAGAAGGTAACAAAGCAATGTTCCCAGTAAAGGTTTTTATAAACCAGGGTTTCTCCACCTCAGCACCGTGGCCATTTTGTTTGGGATAATGGGGAAGCTGGGGTGGGTGGAGGGGAGCTGTCCTATGCATTTAGCATCTCTGGTCTCTACTCACTGGATGCCAGTAGCGCCTTACTCCTCAGGTTGTAACAACCAAAAGAGTCTCAAGGCATTGTTAAATGTCCCCTGGGTGGTGGTGGGGGTGGGCAAAAATTACTCCTGAATGACTGAGAACCACTATTATAACCAATTAGAAAGCAAAATGTAAAATTCGAGAGCAAGATCAGAGGCTTTAGGTATCTGGATACAGAATCAATCAATGTGTTTTTGAGTTTGAATGCCATTAACAATAAAGTTTTAAGGATTAAAAATTTGCTGCATAGTAAAATTGTGGTAAGGGATCAAATGATTTAAAATTCAGCTAGGGGTCTAAGATAAACTTATGAGTGCTAATGAAATAGCAGATTGAGCATAGAAAGACCTTCATTTTGAAAGATAATATAATGATTAAGAGTTTGATCTTCTCTATTTGTTCTTTGTATAGGATACTTTATTGTAAGAAAAGAGACATTGCACAAAGCTGTGAAATCATCCAATTTTTCACAAAATTCTCCTGTAAATATCCTCCTAAAAAGTATTCGTGAATTCCATATACCTGATAAAAATTATTACCTCCTACTCTGATTTGTAGAAAATTAAGGCACAGAATAAGAAGTCAGGAACTTTCAAATAGTATAATAAAATAGTATATATTTCTTATAATTTAAAATGATTCATTACTGTGTTGCCCCATTTACTTCATTTACACATACTGGTACTTGCTGTGTATACTAATCAATAGGTCAAATATATTAGTGACCATTCCTGCTAAAAGTTAGGCAAAGGGTCATTAAAAATACATACAAAATAACCCTCATACTAATCTTATTTCCATAAAATAATCAATTTCATGTTTAACATGTCAACTCATTAATTTTTTCCAGAAAGGGAAACAACTTGGTAATAACAAAATATGTTGTGGTTAAGAGTGAGGGCTAGAGTCAAACTTGGGGGTTTGAATGCCATGCTCCCTCACTTCTCACTGTGTGACCTTGGGAAAGTCACTTACCTTCTCTGTGACTACATCACACAATTAGAAGAAACAATGCATGTGGAAAGTATAGTGTCCAGCATGTCCATAACTATCACCATCATCATCATCATCATCATCATCATCAATAACCAACCCTACCCACTAGCCACTGAATAGAGGTTAAGCAACATACCAGTCAAGGACATGGCTTCTGGACCTTCCCAGAGCTTGCCACTGAGAATGATGACCAATGAATATAGGCTTTCTTCCAGATGCATATCTGAGGCTTATTATTATCTGCTTCTGGCATGGTTCTAAAAGTCTCTCAGGAGCTGTCGGATAGTTGATTACTATACCCATTGTCAAAAAAGGAATTATCCAGAAATTAGCACATTCTTCTTCAAATAATGTGATCTCATTTTTTTAATTAAAAAAGTAATATATAAGAAAATGTGCATTGTAAAAAGAAAAGAGGTAAAGAAAAATATATGGAAATAGTGATCTCATTGATTCATTTTACATTCATTGAATATCTACTATGTACAAGGATTTGTTAGGTGTTAGAAAAAAGAAAAAGATGAATATAAGACTATACTGGTTATCTAGCAGTAGAGACATAAAACATATATTAGATACCAAATCTCACATCAGAAATATGAATTAAGAGATATAAAAACACAGAGAAGAGAGAGAAAATTAAATAAAATATAGGAAAATGGAGAATTTTCTTGTTTTTTAGGAAGGCACACATAGGACTGCCGATGGGAGGATACGGATGAGGAAGAGTGAGTTTCCCATCACACTCAGCTAAAAGTCCTCTTTTCTCCCCTTCCTTAACAACCACAATTTTTGTACAGGAGATATAGAAAATATCAAAGAAAGCCATTAGAGTAACCAAAAAAATTACAAAAGGCAGCATGCTAAGAAGCCATGTGAAAAAGAGAATTGGCCCATTCACATTACAAAGTGAAAGATTTTATGGGTGATTGTATACATGGGACCATAACACCAACCAGAAAAGCCACTGTCACCTTTATGCTCCAGTGCCCACCACTTAATCACAGGAATGAATGTGGTCCCAAACTCAAGGCCCAAACTTGATTTTCTGTAAGACCACTGAGGTTCTCATTATGCTTGGCATAGCTCCAGGGTAATTAAAGTAAAAAATAAATAGACCAAGTTTATGTAATTTCATGAACCAACCTTTCCTCCATTTCGTGGTCTGCTTCACTGTAGGCAAAATTCAACTCAAGGATAAAGAACAGCAAATGTTTTCACAGTGTGGCTACCCTTGGTTGCCAGCCAGAGCCATGTTTTCAAGCCCTGCAAGAGTAAAATGATTTGACTTTCTTCAGAAAGAGAAAATCAGCAAAATAATTCTAGCTTTGTAGCTACTCTCCAATCTCCCCTTAACTTATTTGCCTTTCTGTATATTTCTTTTATCCATTTACTCCAATACTTATTTTTCAGATCTCTAAAACAATTTCGAACATGTCTATTGTCCTCTTAGAGTAACCCCTGGAAAAGCATCATGCCTGGAGGGAATGTGGCCCACTGAACCTAAGTAGCAACTTGGAAAGGCTGGTTCTAGAATAAAGTAAATCTAGAATTTGATTAATACACTGTGTGTGGCAGAGCAAAGTGATGAATTTCCAAAAGAATTTGTGAATTTGGAAGAAAAAAAAAGCAGAAAGGATAAATTGTCCTACTTTATGATATTATCACAAATAGTTATAGTACTATGAAAATCAAAACTATTCTCATTAAATAAAAACAGATACAAACAGATCAGTTTCTGGAATGGCCTCTAATAAAATCAAACACAATTTTCCATTCTTCTCAGAATCACATTTACATTTATTCAAGAAGATTAACAACAACAACAGCAACAAGTGAATGAAGAGAAGAGTCTAATTTCCAAAACGGTCAGTCTGAAGAACTGCAGTTTTTGAAACTGATCTGGTAAGACTTGATCTTTTAGATCCCCACTAAAAATAAAATCAAATAATCCAACAACTCATCACTTGAAAGTCAGGTTTGGCATCAAATACAATACGATAGTAAGTGTCCAGCTTAGTTTGCACCTTTCCATGATTCAATAAAAACTCATTTTTAAAAATGTCACATTTTGTTTCTTGCCTCCTCTACTCTGTCAAGGCACTGTAGAGTTACTATTTATAAAGGTGGGAAGATGGTCTTATGGAAAGAATGCTGGACCAATCTAGATTCTTATCTCAATTTTACCCTGCAAACTTAAATAAGTAATTTAATCTTGTTGAATCTAATTTTCTCATTCTAAAATGGGGAAAAAAGGATTTTTCCTTGCTTTATTTGTAAGGATTTCATGAGTATCAAATGAGATAACATATATAAAGTGCTTTTAAAAAGTATAATGCTTTTGTACACTCTTTACTAAGGATATATAATGAGGCACTTATATTTTATTCAGCTATTTTTTCAAGCTAATTTACAATATGTAGGCCTAATTATCATAATATGTTATTTTATCAATTCTTTTTTATTGTATTTTAGGTTCTGGGGTACATGTGCAGATCGTGCAGGATTGTTGCATAGGTACATACATGGCAATGAGGTTTGTTGCCTCCATCCCCCCATCACCTATAGCTGGTACATCTCCCCATGTTATCCCTCCCCAACCTCCCCACCTCCTCGTTGTCCCTCCCCTGCCTCCCCCGACAGATCCCAGTGTGTGAAGCTCCCCCCCTGTGTCCATGTGTTCTCATTGTTCAACACCTGCCTATGAGTGAGAACGTGCAGTGTTTGATTTTCTGTTTTGTGTCAGTTTGCTGAGAATGATGATTTCCAGATTCATCCATATCCCTACAAAGGACACAAACTCATCATGTTTTATGGCTACATAGTATTCTATGGTGTATATGTGCCACGTTTTCCTTGTCCAGTCTATCATCGATGGGCATTTGGGTTGGTTCCAGGTCTTTGCTGTTGTAAACAGTGCCACAATGAACATACATTCACATGTGTCTTTATAATATAATGATTTATAATCCTTTGGGTATATACCCAGTAATGGGATTGCTGGGTCAAATGGAATTTCTATTTCTAGGTCCTTGAGGAAGCACCACAATGTCTTCCCCAATGGTTGAACTAATTTACACTCCCATCAACAGTGTAAAAGTGTTCCTATTTCTCCACATCCTCTCCAGCATCTGTCTCCAGATTTTTTTTTTAAATTTTTTGAAAGAAAGAAAAAGAGAGGAAAGAAAGTGAGAGTGGAAGAAAGAAAAAAAAAGAATGTACAAGAGAGAGAAAGAGGAAGAGAAAGGGAGAGAGAGATCGCCATTCTAACTGGCATGAGATGGTATCTTAATGTGGTTTTGATTTGCATTTCTCTAATGACCAGTGACGATGAACATTTTTTCATATTTTTGTTGGCCTCATATATATCTTCTTTTGGAAAGGGTCTGTTCATATCCCTTGCCCACTTTTGGATGGGGTTGTTTTTTTTTTTCTTGTAAATCTGTTTTAGTTCTTTATAGATTCTGGATATTAGCCCTTTGTCAGATGGGTAGATTGCAAAAATTTTTTCCCATTCTGTTAGTTGCCAGTTCAATCTAATGATTGTTTCTTTTGCTATACAGAAGCTCTGGAGTTTAATTAGGTCCCATTTGTCTATTTTGGCTTTTGTTGCCAATGCTTTTGGTCATGAAGTCCTTGCCTATGCCTATGTCCTGAATGGTTTTGCCCAGGTTTTCTTCTAGGGTTTTTATGATGTTAGGTCTTATGTTTAAGTCTTTAATCCATCTGGAGTTAAATTTTAGAGTAAGGTGTCAGGAAGGGATCCAGTTTCTGCTTTCTGCAAATGGCTAGCCAGTTTTTCCAACACCATTTATTAAACAGGGAATCCTTTCCCCATTGCTTGTTTTTGTCGGGTTTGTCAAAGATCAGATGGTTGTAGATGTGTGGCATTGCCTCCAAGGCCTCTGTTCTGTTCCATTGGTCTATATCTCTGTTTTGGTACAAGCACCATGCTGTTTTGGTTACTGTAGGCTTGTAGTATAGTTTGAAGTCAGGTAGCCTGATGCCTCCAAGCTTTGTTCTTTTTGCTTAGGATTGTCTTGGCTGTGCAGGCTTTCTTTTGCTTCCATATGAAGTTTAAAGTGTTGTTTTCCACTTCTGTGAAGAAGGTAATTGGTAGCTTGATGGAGATAGCATTGAATCTATAAATTACTTTGGGAAGTAAGGTTATTTTCACAATATTGATTCTTCCTATCCATGAGCATGGAATGTTTCTCCATCTGTTTCTGTCCTCTCTTATTACCTTGAGCAGTGGTTTGTCGTTCTCTTTGAAGAGGTCCTTTACATCCTTTGTTAGTTGTATTCCTAGGTATTTTATTCTCTTTGTAGCAATTGTGAATAGGACTTCACTCATGGTTTGGCTCTCTTTAAGTCTGTTATTGGTGTATAGGAATGCTTGTGATTTCTGCACATTGATTTTGTATCCTGAGACTTTGCTGAAGTTGCTTATCAGTTTAAGGAGATTTGGGGCTGAGATGAGGTAGTCTTCTAACTGTACAATCACATAATCTGCAAATAGAGACAATTTGACTTCCTCCTTTCCTAATTGAATACCCTTTATTTTTTTTTTCTTGCCTAATTGCTCTGGCTAGAACTTCCAATGCTATGAATTGAATAGGAGTGGTGAGAGACGGCATCCTTGTCTAGTGCCAGATTTCAAGGGGCACTTTCAGTTTTTGCCCATTCAGTGTGATATTGGCTGTAGGTTTGTCATAAATAGCTTTTATGATTTTGAGATATGTTCCTTCGATACCTAGTTTATTGAGAGTTTTTAGCATAAAGGGCTGTTGAATTTTGTTGAAGGCCTTCTCTGCATCTATTGAGATAATCATGTGATTTTTGTCTTTCATTCTGTTTACGTGGTAGATTACTTTTATAGACTTGCCTATGTTGAACCAGCCTTGCATCCCCGAGATGAAGCCTACTTGATCATGATGGATAAGCTTTTTGATGTACTGTTGCAATCAGTTTGCCAGTATCTTATTGAAGATTTTTTGCATCTATGTTCATCATGGATATTGGCCTGAAGTTTTCTTCTTTTGTTGAGTCTCTGCTGGGTTTTGGTATCAGGATGATGTTCGTCTCATAAAATGATTTGGGAAGGATTCCCTCTTTTTGTATTATTTGGAATAGTTTCAGAAGGAGTGGTACCAGCTCCTCTTTGTATGTCTGGTAGAATTCAGCTGTGAACCTATCTGGACCTGGACTTTTTTTGGTTAGTAGGCTATTAACTGCTGCCTCAACTTCAGCCCTTGTTATTGGTCTGTTCAAGGTTTCAACTTCTTCCTGGTTTAGGCTTGGGAGGATGTAAGTGTCTAGAAATTAATCCATTTCTCCCAGGTTTACTGGTTTATGTGCATAGAGGTGGTTATAGTAATCTCTGATGGTATTTTGTATTTCTGTGGAATCGGTGGTGATATCCCCTTTATTGTTTTTTATTGCATCTATTTGACTCTTCTCCCTTTTCTTTTTTATTAATCTGGCTAGTGGTCTGTCTATTATGTTGATCTTTTCAAAAAACCAGCTCCTGGATTTATTAATTTTTGAAGAGTTTTTGTGTCTCTATCTCCTTTAGTTCTACTCTGATATTAGTTAGTTATTTCTTGTCTTCTGCTAGCTTTCGAGTTTTTTTGATCTTGCACCTCCAGCTCTTTCAATTTTGACAATAGGGTGTCGATTTTAGATCTTTCCTCACTTCTCATGTGGGCATTTATTGGTATAAATTTCCCTCTAGACACTGCTTTAAATGTGTCCCAGAGATTCTGGTACGTTGTGTCTTCATTCTTGTTGGTTTCAAAGAACATCTTTATTTCTGCCTTCATTTCATTGTTTATCCAGTTGACATTCAGGAGCCAGTTGTTCAGTTTCCATGAAGCTGTGCAGTTTTGAGTTAGTTTCTTAATCCTGAATTCTAATTTGATTGCCCTGTGGTCTGAGAGACTGTTTGTTATGATTTCCATTCTTTTGCATTTGCTGAGGAGTGATTTACTTCCAATTATGTGGTCAGTTTTAGAGTAGGTGCAATGTGGTGCTGGGAAGAATGTATATTCTGTGGCTTTGGGGTGGAGATTTCTGTAGATATCTATTAGGTCCACTTGGTCCAGATCTGAGTTCAAGTCCTGGATATCCTTGTTAATTTTCTGTCTCCTTGATTTGTCTAATATTGAGTGGAGTGTTAAAGGCTCCCACTATTATTTTGTGGGAGTCTAAGTCTCTTTGTAGGTCATTAAGAACTTGCTTTATGTATCTGGGTGCTCCTGTATTGGGTGTGTATATATTTAGGATAGTTAGCTCTTCCTGTTGCGTTGATACTTTTACCATTATGTAATGTCCTTCTTTGTCTCTTTTGATCTTTGTTGGTTTAAAGTCCATTTTATCAAAGACTAGGATTGCAACTCCTGCTTTTTTTGCTTTCCATTTGCTCAATAAGTCTTCCTCCACTCCTTTATTTTTAGCCTATGTGTGTCCTTGCATGTGAGATGGGTTTCCTGGATACAGTGCACTGATGAGTCTTGACTTTTTGTCCAATTTGCCCGTTTGTGTCTTTCGACTGGGGCATTTAGCCCATTTACATATAGGGTTAATATTGTTATGTGTGAATTTGATCCTGCCATTTTGATGCTAGCTGGATTTTTGCCCATTAGTTGACACATTTTCTTCATTGTGTCGATGGTCTTTACCCTTTCTTACATTTTTGGAATGGCTGGTACTGGTTGTTCCTTTCGTTGTTTAGTGCTTCTTTCAGGAGCTCTTGTAAGGCAGGCCTGGTGATGATGAAATCTCTGAGCAATTGCTTGTCTGTAAATGATATTATTTCTCCTCCAGTTATGAAGCTTAGTTTGGCTGGATATGAAATTCTAGGTTGAAAGTTCTTTAAGGATGTTGAATATTGGCCCCCACTCTCTTCTAGCTTGCAGGGTATCTGCCAAGAGATCTGCTGTGAGTCTGATGGGCTTCCCTTTGTGGGTAACCCAACCTTTCTCTCTGGCTGCCCTTAGCATTCCTTCATTCTTTTCAACCCTGGTGAATCTGATGATTATGTGCCTTGGGGTTGCTCTTCTTGAGGAATATCTTTGTGATGTTCTCCGTATTTTCTGGACTTGAATGTTGGCCTGCCTTGCTAGGTTGGGAAAGTTCTCCTGGATAATATCCTGCAGAGTATTTTCTAGCTTGGATTCATTCTCTCCGTCACATTCAGGTACACCTATCAAATGTAGATTAGGTCTTTTCACATAATCCCATATTTCTTGGAGACTTTGTTCATTCCTTTTTACCCTTTTTTCTCTAATCTTGCCTTCTCATTTTATTTCATTGCGTTGTTCTTCAATTTCTGATATCCTTTCTTCTGCTTGGTTGATTTGGCTATTAAAACTTGCGTATGCTTTGCGAAGTTTTTATGCTGTGTTTTTCAGCTCCATCAAGTCATTTATATTCTTCTTTAAGCTGTTTGTTCTAGTTAGCATTTCATCTAACCTTTTTTCAATGTTCTTAGTTTCTTTGCATTGGGTTAGCACATGTTCTTTTAGCTCAGAGAAGTTTGTTATTACTCACCTCCTGAAGTCTGTTTCTGTCAATTCATCAGATTCATTTTCCATCCAGCTTTGTTCCCTAGCTGGTGAGGAGTTGTGATCCCTTGGAGGAGGAGAGGTGTTCTGGTTTTTGGTGTTTTCATCCTTTTTGTGCTGGTTTCTTCCCATCTTTGTGGCTTATCTACCTGTGGTCTTTGTAGTTGGTGACTTTTGGATGGGGTCTCTGAGTGGATGTCCTTTTTGTTGATATTGAAGCTATTTCTTTCTGTCTTAGTTTTCCTTCTAGCAGTCAGCCCCTTCTGCTGCAGGACTGCTGGAGATCCACTCTCCAGACACTCTTTGCTTGGGGATCACCCACAGGGGCTGCAGAACAGTAAGAGTTGCTGCCAGTTTCTTCTTCTGTTATCTTCATCCAAGAAGGGTACCCACCAGATGTCGGCCTGAGCTCTCCATTATGAGGTATCTCTTTGGGTATACGGGGGTCAGGGACCTGCTTGAGGAGACAGTATGTCCCTTATAGGAGCTCAAATGCTGTGCTGGGAGCTCTGTTGTTCCATGCAGAGCTGCTGGGCAGGTACGTTTAAGTCTGCTGCAGTGGAACTCATTTTCCCAGGTGCTCTGTCCTAGGAAGGTTGGGCTTTATTTATAAGTTCCTGACATGCTGCTGCCTTTTTTCACAGATGTTCTGCCCAGCATGGAGTTAGTCACAGTCTGCCAGCAGAGGTATTGCTGAGCTGCCGTGGGCTGTACCCAGCTGCTGTGTGAACTTCCTTGAGGTGTTGTTATAGAGGTACAGTTAGAACTGCCTTGGTATTGGCAGACAGCCTCAGTAGTAGCAGATGCCCTTCCCCCCACTCAGCTGGACCATCTGGGGTCCGACTGTGCTTGCTGTGAAACTCTCAATCCAGAGTGTTTCAGATTGCTTGTTTTGTGGGGGTGGTACCCACTGAGCCAGATCACCTGGCTCCCTGTCTCAGCCCCCTCCCTTTCAGTTGAATGGGTGGCTCTGTCTCCCAGGCAGACTTGTGTGAGTTTCTGTGCACCAACCCATGGCACTGGCTGAAACAGCCATGCTGGAAACTCATGGTGCTTTTCTGCTGGGAATCTCCTGGTCTGTGTGTGGTGAAAACTTATTTGGAAATGTGGTGATCACTCGCCTTCTGCGTCGTTCTTACTGGGAACTGCACTCCAGAGCTGTTCCTATTCAACCATCTTGGATCGTCCTTCCTTTTCAATTCTTTTAAAGTAACCAGCATACACTAAAGCATCGAGGTTAAACTTATGGACTTTTGAGTCAAACTGCTGCTTACTAGGGCAATCTGCTTAGTCTACTTCTCAGTTTCTTAATCTATAAAAGGGTATATAATAATAGTACTTACTGTTAGGACTAATAGGACTGTTGTGTATATTAAATACATTAAAATCTGTAGGGTAACTGGAACAAGGACTGTTGTACAGTAAATAGTTGGAAAAATTAGTTTTTCTAAGAATATTAAGAATCTGAAAAGATATGGGAATCAGCTGGCATCTTTATCACCAGAGGAGGTAGATATTTACATATCAAACCATATGATACATTTACCCTCTCAGTGGAGATGGTGCCAGGGAATGTAGTCACCTGTTTCTCTTAAATCCACCTATATTTTCTATTTAAAAAGAAAAGATCACTAAAACCTTGAAATCCTAATTACCTTTTTTTTTTGCAGTTGTTCTCATGAAAGAAAAAGGATATAAACAATATGACTCACTAGCAAGTCAGAGAATGTTGACAAACGTCATATTGCATACTTCTACTTCCTTTAGGTGGCTAACATTTTGATCTCACAATGCTTAGCCATAAGAAAATGGAAGCAATGTTTAAAGACATTAAATGAGAAATGTGTTTTTATAGTACCTAGTCCAGAGATCCAAAATAATTTATTATGTCTGGAAAAGAGCAAAATAACCTCATGGTCATCATGGACACAGTAGAGTTATATCTTGAGAAACATAACAGGTTTGCTCTTTATCTTATCAACCTGTGTTTCAACAACTGTCAAGTAAGTTCTGAAGACATGACTGGGATGTCGGTTATGCTTCTTATTGAAAACTCTAATTGTTTTGCATCATTTTTATCTTTGGCTCAAAACACAATAAAAAGTTACCTTCTCTAGGGTAACTAAGCAACAGAGACATTTTTTTTCCTCCTTAAGGGTCTCATGAAATTACATTTTTATCATTTAAGATTAAAATCCTTTCATTTTTCCTAAATAATTCAAAAAATAACTAACAATATTCTCTGGCTATTACTTTTAGCACCTTTCATATGCTATCTCATTTAATCCTCACAACAACCCTATATGTCAAGAACTGATATTAATTCTATTATAAAGATAAGAAAACTGAGAATCATAGATGTTAAATAATTTGTCCATGGGGATGCACTCAGCAAATGTGAAAGCTAGGATTTGAGCCCAGGTAGTCTAGATTAAGAGTTCATGCAGATGTATGTACGAGTATAGACTTTATGAAAGATTAAGAGCTAAAAAAGTAAATAATGTTTGGTGACTGCTTCGATGTGGTTGGAAGGGAGAGCTAGGAAACAGTCATATAAAAGTAAAGAATAAGAGAAAGTTTGGAAAAGAGTGAAATACTGAGTTTGACCTTGACCATGTAATAAATTATTGAACAACTATATAGCAGAGTGATTAAATCAAGAACTATTAATCTGTCTTCTCACTAGGGTCCTGGAGGAAAACTCATATATATTTTTTAATGATAAAAATTTAAAAATATATTCTACCCATTTTATAGGTGCTTTAGATAATGTAATGTTGTCCAATAAAGAAAAACAAAATTATTTATATTTCTTCCACAAAAAGAATACCACTATTTAAAAAGTATTTCTTCTCTTCATATATATGCATACACACACACACACAACATAATTTTATTCACCTTAGAAAATTTGTGATTTGTTTTTGTTATTTTCTAGCAGCTAGCATGGAGCCCACTATGTATGAAATAGTAACAAATATTTGTTGAGTCCATGAATGATCCCAAATCTATCCCCTTTTCCTCCATTCCCCAGCTGCTATGTTAAAATCATTCTTTCATGGTATTATTATAATTTTCAGTTGGTCTCATTGCTTGTAGTTTCATTTCCCTTGAATTTATTCCCTGCATTGCTGTCACAGTTATATTATAAAATGAAAACCTTGCTACATTTTAATCATGAATCATTGATGGCTTTTATTGCCTATGAGATAAAATACAATTCCTTATCACTCAAGAGTTTTCACAATTAGTCCTAATCTGCTTTTCAGACACAGCTTCTGTGATTCCTACCTCCACCCCCATCCTGATCTGGCATCAACCTAGTCACATTAGACCATTTACAGCTCTCAAAATATGCCACGGGGCCTCACTCTTGCACCTCTACTCATGCCACTCCTTCTGACTGAAGTATCCTGTCCCAGTCTTCCTCATCAGTCAATTATTTGATTCATCCTTCAAGGACAAACTAAACTAAACAAAAATGAAAACTCTTTTGTAATGTCTTCTTCAAACCTTTCCCCTATTCTCCAGACAAATTAATTGTTCTTTCTTGTATCTCCAGAGAAATAGTCCCTACAGTTAAAACTACAGTTTTGTAAAACTGCAGATTCCCTGAACTCTTACTCATAGAGGTTGAGATTCAGTAGGACTTAGGTGGAGAGAGAAATTTGCTTTCTAAACAGCACATTATATCCCAGCCTAACCAATGCTACTTCAGAGCCAGACTGAACTCTGAGTTGCTGAGCATTAAGCATTTTCCTTAAAGTCTGACTCAGAATCATGATAGTAAGAATCAGAAGTACAGCATGTTGGGATCCACACTTTCAGGTATTAGCAAAGCCAATTATTGTTTTCAATATGTTCTATGTGTCCTGGGGATGTAAAATCAAGCCCTGTTTCTTCACGTTTCTCAAACTAGCAGGGAAACGGGGTGGAAAATGTAAAGCAAGACAAAAGCACACTGTTAAATATAAACAACAAAAAAAGAAAGGACAGGACATAAGGCACTTACAAGCGAGGAGATGAACGAACACAGTGGAAATAGGTATAAGCAAACAAAATTCGGAACCATAAAGGGCCTTGGCTGGTCCAAATCATCACAACCATTTTGCTAGAATGGCATCAGTAGCTCTAAACAAGTCATTTTGAACCAAATTCTTAAGATCTTTCTCATTAACAAAGATATGTGACTCCTTTTGAAGATTTCAGTTCAAAGTAACTCTGTAAAATCCATCTGCTTTTCTCTTAGATACAATATGCTCATTCAATGAGTAAGTGCCCCGAGGAGAAAAATGCATTGTTAATCTTTAGAATCAACAGCTTTGGAGACAGAAAGGCTGCTAAAAGATCTGCTAGATCATTCTTCTTAAACTTTTTTATGAGCGTACATGTAAAAAATGATATTAGTATGATATATTGGGGTAATGACATGAGCCTACTAGAGACTCAAAGTGACTGGCAGGAGCTCAAATAGCCCCAGACAATACCTAGGGATCAAAAAGATTAATAGATCCTAGAACATCAATGACACATATTACTTGAGAAGATATAATTGATAAACTAATACAGTTAGAGATGAAAAAATAGTGGCATGACACCCCAGAGGCTAATTACATCACTTAGTGGAAGAGTTAGCTTTGGGTTTTCACAGGCCTCATAACAGTGATATCAATCAATTTGTCATTCGAAATTCATCAATTCTGACAACTGTTGGAGTCATTTCAAGAGATCCACAATTCATTAAGGCACCCAGCATTGGCAACAGACTGAGAAAAATAATATCTCCCACAAAGATCTGTACCATTTTCCACTGTATTTAAATGCAAGTTGAAAAAATAAAACAGAAATTCATTTCTTAAGTCATTGAAAAAAATATTAGATAAAATATTAAAAGCTCTTTTAAAATGAATGGAAGAGGCTCTCAGGAATTAAGCAAGAATATGAATTTAGGGAAATAAGTGAGCACTGCAGCAACTGGGTTCCCTGGGAGTACCTACACATCCAGGCTTCTGGGAACTTTGCATTTTCAGAAAGCAGAGAGTTTTGTTAGTGATCATCAAGCACAGAAGCTATGCACAGGAAGACCAGGGCATGGAAATGGAAGAGTTCACCAGAACAACGTAAGTAAACAAATGACCCCTCACACAGGAAAGCAGCAAGCAAAACTCTTTGGCACGGATTTGACTGTGAGAGAAAAAGCTCTCCTGAGAATTTGTAGCCACTGGAAAGCCCAGACATGAATTTAGGATCAAAATTTGCAAGTTTACATGGTAAGGAAAATTACAAGCTGAAAATTTTCCTTTCTGGACTGATTTTAAACTAGTTCCAAACCTGTAATGTTCACAGACATGTGGCAAAAAGAAACACAAATTCTCCGTAGAGAAGTGAATCCACAACTTGGGTATTAGAAAAATGTAAAGGATTGTGCTTTACTGTGAATACAACTTCAGAATCAATTTTTTAAAATCACAAAACAAATGTGTACTAAGCCATTGTATGCAAGTGTCAGAGAAATAATAAACAACAGAGACTTGAATATTGGAAATGTACAAATACAGAGGATATATTAGAAAAGTCTTAGATAAGTTATATCTAGTTCAAGGAAATTTTTTTTTAAAAAAAGGAGGGAGGTAAAAATATGACTAATAAGCAAGAGATTAGGTAGAATTTGAGGGCAAAGTTCTCCTAGAAGTAAAAAGTATAATTAAAAGTAAAAATTCAATGTAAATGTTAAATAACATAGATACAATGGAGGAGAGAATTAATAAAATAGAATGTTCTTACCCAAAAGAAGAAATTACAGAGAATAAAGCAATAGAGATAAAAAGATAGAAAATACTTTAAAAGAGTTGAACACAAAAGGAGAATAGAGTGAGAAAGTTCAAAATATCTAATACAAGTATCAGAAGGAGAACCTGCAAATTTTATATATATTAAAAAAAATGAAAATGAAAAAAGCCATAATTAATATCAGTCAAAATATTCTTTAAAGGAAAAAATACTAATAAGTTATGCTTTATAACTTACATATAACTCTCATATTTTCATAATAAAGTGGGGAAATAAACAACTTTTTAACTTATGTAATTGCTTAGTAAACTTGGTAAAGGACAAACCTTTAAGTGAAAAATTCTTCTATTTCTGTTGTCTGAGGGGCAGAGTTAAATTTATCTGGGCCTTTCTTCACACAGAGGGCATTTTCAGTTGCTGTACCTTGTTGCAGGCCTGGGCATGCATAAGGAAAGACTGTTGGGAGGGCGTGTCTTACAACTTAGGAAGAATCCTTAGCTTTGCTTTCCTGTGTCTCCTGGAGCTTCCTCCTACCCCCTAGCTCAGTAGGCCAACTTTTAGTGCAAAATCTCCAACACTGACAAAGTTCTTGCATATGCTGTGCATTATGTGCCTTGAATAAAAAAACCTGAAGATTAGGTGGTTCAGGCTGCATCATCCTAAAGCAAAGAGCACCTCTTCGAAGCTCACTTGCCCTGAGAGACCTTTCGATTAGTGGTTGGTAGTATCTGTATTTTCATTACCATAGCTCCAATTACAAGATATTGTGATTATGAGATAACTTGATCTATATTCTTTTCTAAAATTAATCTGTACCCCTGATTTGCAAGAGAGACTGGATGTTATTCACTTTTGAGTGCCCAGTGTATAGAGTGTCTGGCATAGATTATGTAGAGGATTTTTGTCCAGAGGAGTGGAGAGACAGTACTTAAGGATTTTATACTTCAATCCTAAGTTTCCAGAATGGTTCCAGAGGTTAATGGCTTCTTTGTAAATTTTCTGCGCACAGGAAGTAGAATCTGCCTCAGAATCACCTAAATTTGTTATTCAGGTCTCTTTCCTTTGCTAACGACTTCGTTCCTAAAACATATTCATTTGTTTTCACAGCAAATATAAACTGTGCACCCAGTGCACATGAGGCAACAGGCATTCCAGTAGGAATAGGAGACATGTCTGCCTTCAAAGAGTTTCAAATTTAATGGAGAAATACTAATTCTCCATTAATATTAATCTGAAGCTTGGACCCTCATTTTCCATTAGAGGCAGTGTAAAAGGCAGATACTGTGATGCCAGACTATCCTTGTTTTGCTTGTCTCTGTTTCCTTACCTATAAAATGTAGATGATAACAGTGTTTATCTGGGGTGTTGTGAAAATGAAACTAGTCAATGTACAGGAAACACCAAGAACAGTCCATGACACATCATAAGTGGTAGAGAAATGATAGCTACTATAATGAAGAAAACAACATGATGGGAATGTTGATGGTGAGGATGATGGTGGTGGTGATGATGATGCTTCCCTCCATAGATTGTCATCCTTCAGTATCCACAGGGAACATTCCAGGACTCCTTTCCTCACTTGGAAAATAAATCCATATATGTTCAAGTCACTTACAGTGTACTATTTGCACATAACCTATGCACAGTCTCTTGTATACTTTAAATTATCTCTACATTGCTTATAATACCTAATACAATGCTAATGCTTATAAATAGTTGTTATACTATATTGGTTTTATGTTTTTTTATTGTTATATTGCTATTGTTTAATGCATTTTTGATCCAGGGTTGGTTGTGGATCTGTGGATACAGAACCCACAAAGGCAAAGGAGCAACTGCATACATATTTCCCTGTCCTTAGAATCAAGCTGAATCTTCTGATTATTTTGCACAATAGGCCCAGAGCCCTAATATTATAGTCAATAAATTATCAGAATGAACTGGGGGGATTTTTCATAACATATCCTCACCCCCCCCAATTTATTCAATGTAAATCCACTCATGGTTTACAGAATTCCCAAACTCAGAATTCTCTTGAGCTGTCTCATCAACTAGCTGAGTCTTTGCACAAAAGAATGAAAAGTAAAAAGGGAAAAACACAAGATACAATTGTTACCATATAAAAATACCATAACATCAAGTTTAAGCCAAAAATAAAATAAAGAGGAAAACAGCAAAATAGAAAAAAAGGGAAGAAAGTATTAGAGAGAGTAATTAATGCAAATACAAATGCAATACCTAAGAGATAGAAGTTTTATCTATAGATAGATTCACAGATTTCATTTGTAAAAGTGCTGCATACAATTGATCCCTTCACCAAACATTCTCCTAGCTGATGACACGGTTTGATTAAAAACCGGCTCAGTTTTTAGCTCCCAATCTTTGCTGCTTACAGTCATAAGAAATTGCAACCTAGCTTGGCACCTAAATAAACTGAAGTCCTAATTTAGTAGTATATACTTTGGTAATAAATGGCTGAGTCTCAACCAATCACAGAAGCTGAGCTTCAGCCAATCACAGGTTGATACCTGATCAGAGCATGGTCAAGTAAGGCAAACTGAAAGCTGTAACCAATCAAGCTGTTTCTGTACATCACTTCCGTTTCTCTGTCAGTTCTGCCTGCCGACATTGTCAGGCAGAGTTCTCTGAACCTCTTCTGGTTCTGAGTGTAGAAAATTGTTCTTTGTTCAGTTAAACTCTGTTAAATGTAATCTGTCCAACGCTTCTCTTTTAACAGAATGGAGTGCTGTACGGTAATTAGGCAAAACTGAAATTACCCTTTTGAAAGAAGACATTTTCTGACTGTCAAATAGCAACACTAAATTCATTCAGGTCTTAGAGGTACATTTGCAATCAGGTCATTTAGATGCTTTCAAAAAAAAATAATCTTAAAACTGAGATATTTTAAGAGGAAAAAAAGGACAATTCCTTTGCCTCACCTATAAATACCCCAGAGCTTCTTTTTATCCACTCGCTTTTCTCTAATCCTTATGGAAGCTTATTTTCTACCTCACTCCCCTAACACCGCATGCACCTTATTGCCAACATGTCAGCAAACACTTATTTGTTAATCATATTCCTTCCTTACTAATACCACCCAATTCCTTCCTTTCCTATCTAGCCTTGCTTCTTCAAAAAAAACTTTGGTGAGACACTCTTCCCCCTTTTTAATGTAAATCAATCAAGCTTGTACAGCTTCTTTCAAATCTGCAGTTCTCCTCATTACCCCTATCAGATCAACAAAACCACAGGCTTTTCTTGTCAGCCACCCAAGGCTCACAAAACTCCAATCTCGTTAAGAACTGGCAGTCAAAGGGAAAGTTGTGAATACTTAAAATGTTTTCTTTTAATGCAAGTTACATGATTTTATGCAATTGTATTCTCAATTAGACTATGAATTTCTTGAAAACAGGAACTCTATTTTCGTTATTTTTATGAATGCCTGACATAGGTATGCCCTAAAGAGGCCACCTGAGCCACAACTGCATGTACTTCCTACTGTGCCATCTATGAGCATTTCAGCATTTTATTTAGAAGGAGCCTAGAGGGAAGTTTGAGGGAAGAGGGTCTAGGTAGGAAACTAGTCTTGAAGCAACACTCATATAGCAAGCAGACTATGTTCTCCTAGATTGTATGTTTGTTCCATTTATTCATTCTTTCACGTATTTAAAAACATTGGCTGTGTGCAGTGGCTCATGCCTGTAATCCCAGCACTTTGAGAGGCCGAGTGGGCAGATCACAATGTCAAGAGATCAAGACAATCCTGGTCAACATGGTGAAACCCCATCTCTACTAAAAATACAAAAATTAGCTGGGTGTGGTGGCACATGCCTGTAGTCCCAGCTACTCAGGAGGCTGAGGCAGGAGAATCACTTGAACCCGGGAGGTGGAGGTTGCAGTGAGCCGAGATCACATTATTGCACTCCAATCTGGTGACAGAGCAAGAATCTATCTAAATGTATGTACACATATCTCATGTCAACTATGTGTCAGACACTATTCTTGGTGCTGGGTAATTCAGTAGAGAACAAAACAGGCAATGATCCATACTTTCATTAATATGACATTAACATGTGACATAGTGATAAGTGCTATGAAGAAAAATAATTCAGAGAAGAATAGTGAGTTGTGGGAGGAGGCTTTTGATTTTTTAAAGCAGGAAATCAAGAAATGCACTGCAGAGAGGGTGGCATTGAATGAAAACCTGGAAGTGGTTTGAGAGGGTAGTACAGTTATGTGGACAGTGTTTCAGGCAGAGAAAATAACCTGGGATGTTTGAGAAAAGCAAAGAAGCTGGGGTCACAGCAGTAAGAGCAAGAGAGATAAGAATAGGTGTAGCCAGAAAGTTATCAGAATGTAAGATTGCGTAGGGCATTTTTAGGCCAATGTGAGGTCTGGCATTTTTAGGTCATGGTGAGGACGGGCATTTGCTCTGGCTAAAATAGGAAACCACTGCAGCGTTTTGAGCAGACGAATTAAATGTCTGATTTAAAATTTTAAAAGGTTCTGGCTACCTCGTGAGGATAGACTGAAGTAAGATATGCATGGAAGTAGAAGACCAGTTATTAGGTTATCGCAATAATCTAGGCAAGAGAGATGGATCACGGTGATAACAGTAAACGTCATGAGAACAGGTCAGTTGCAAATATATTCTGGATTTGCTGACCATATTTGATAAGGAATATAGAAAGAGGAAAAAAAAGATGACAGGGTATAGGCAGAAAAGAGGAAAGATTCAAAGACTGGTCACTGTAATATTTCAACATTAAGAGTTTAAATTGCAGAATAGGAACCATCCCAAGGCTTTAAATATAAGTGCTGAAAAATCTCAAATGTATATTCCTATCCCAGACTTCTCTGAAATTCAAGTTCATATATCCATTTGATTATTTTATGTCTCCACTTGGAAACTAGTCTTGAAGCAATACTCGTAAAGCAAGCCGATTATATTCTCTCATATTGTATGTTTATTCCATTTATTCATTTCAATGACATCCCATTTAGACATCTCAAAATTAACGTCCAAATTTGAGCTTCTGACATTTTCTCCAAAACCGAACCTTTTTAGAGTCTTCCAAATCTCAGAGGATAGCGACTCTGTCCTTCTCATTGCTCAGGTCCCCAAACTTGCAGTCATTCTCCTTCTCACATCCTAATATCCAATCCATCAGCAAATCCCATTGGTTCTGCCTTTCAGAATCCGACCACTTCTCGCCACCTACGCACGCACCCATGCAGGTTGAACCAGCCAAGCTCCATCTTTCCTAGATTATCACATAGCTTTCTAAATGGTCTCCTTGCTTCTCTCCTTGTCTCACTGTGATCGGTCCTCCGTAAAGCAAGCACAGTGGTCCTGTTAGGACAGGAAGTTGTATTATCTTTTCTCTGTACAAAACTCTCTCACAGCTTCTCAGGTAGAGCAAAAGCAAAGTACTTATGACTGATGGGCCTGTGCTACCTTCCTTACCAACTTCCTAACTTCTCTCTCTTTTACATGGCTCTCGTTACACTAGTCTCTTCACTTCCCTCAAATATACCCAAATATACCCCACTGCAAGGCCTTTGTACGTGCTCCTTCTGCCTGGGATGTTCTTCCTTTAATAAATCCTTGTGGCTTGCTTGTCTGTTTCCTTTGGGTCTTTACTTACATGCCACCTTCTCAATAAGGCCTTCCTTGGTCATCCTATCTAAATCACAATTTCTCCCCAAACAATGCTGCCTGCCTTCTCTACTAGTTTTTCTTAGTATAATATGTTTTTATCATTCTCTAACAGGCAGTACACTTCACTAATTTAACTTGTCCAGTGCCTGTCTCTTCCACTAGAATGTAAGCTCCATTAGAATGGGAACTTTTAAAATTGTACTTACTTCTCAACACCTAGAGATGTCATACACCTGGGTATATGACAGTTGCTTAATAAATATTTATTGAATGAATAAACTGAGAAAGAGCAGAGGAGAAAAACCAGAAGTATATGTTTTTTGGACTCAAGGAATAAAGTGTTTCAAGTAAAATGAAATATTGATGATGCATTTTTAACTTAAAATTTTCATGTCTATTTTGAGAGGTAATGAAGCTTTGTTTTCAGAGCATGTACACCATTTCGGTTTCAAGAGGACTAATACAAAATAAGGGAGCTGAAGGTCCCCAAATCACCATCCCTTCTTGCCTTATCACTGAAGATCATGGAATCAGGTGATGAGAATGAAGAATCGGTTGAGCCAAAGAGTGAGAGAAAAAAACTAATGTACATTGCATTTTTGCTATGTGCCAAGTGTTATGCTGTGTTATCCAATAAATACTGCCACTTGCCTACCTAAGGCCAGCACTATTTTAAGCATTGGGGTTACAAAGAATAAAATATTAGAGCGCTGGTTCTCTCCACTAATCAACCATCATAGCCTTGGACGTGAACTACCCCAAATTTCAAATCATCAGAATTGTCATTGTTTTATACATCAGTATTTGTTTCTCTTTGATCTCTAAGCATGTTCAAGTTTCTGGTTCCAAAACACACACACACACACACACACTCACACACTCACACACTCACACACTCACACATGCTTGTGGAACTTGCTTTCCCTTCTGGAAATTGAACTCTCTTCTCAGTTCACAGCCAGTCCTTTCAAATACATAGTTGCCATTTGCTGCATACACTTCCTATCCACTCATTCTTATCTTAGATCTCTTCTATTTGGATTCTGTTACTACCACATTACAGAAGTGTCTCTAAATTCTGCCAATGACCTACTTCTTGCCAAATCAAGTGACCTTTTATCATGTGTTATTCTCTGTGGCTTTTGTGCAGACCTTGGCAGTGCCTTAAAATTCTCTTTTCTTTTGAACTTTGCTCTTCTGTGTCTGTTCCAGTGTCTTTCCTTTTCTTATTCATTCATTCATTTATTGAACAAACTTACTAGGTGCTGAATGTTTTACTGGTAAATTGCAGCATACTTTAATGAGAAAAAGCAGGTGGGTTTGGATTCTAGCAAACTACATGGAAAACTAATAGATTAGTGGAAGTTTGGATGGTGAGCATAAAATTAGAATAAAGAGAATTATTTCTACAACTCATATTTTGTAAATGACATTAGATTCAAATTTATCAATATATCATGTCCATATTAGTGTATGCTTATCAAATATTCCAGGCTCTTCACCGTTTATTGCTGGGTGGTTTATTTCTCAGCAATCTCTCCTCTGAGCTACACATGCTTTATTTATATGAAATAATATGACAACTCAAGTTACATCCATGTCTTTTTCAGTTAAGGAACCATTCTACTTTTTCTCTCTGTGTGACCTTTAACATGTGACTTAATTTCTCACTACTTCATCTGCAAATGGGGTGTAAGCCATTTTGACTTAAGGTGACTGATACAGTTTGGCTGTGACCCCACCCAAATGTCGTCTTGAATTGTAGTTCCCATTATTCCCATGTGTTGTGGGAGGGACCCTGTGGGAAATAATTAAATCATGGGGCAGCTTCTCCCATACTGTTCTCATGGTAGAGAGTAAGTCTCACGAGATCTGATGATTTTATAAGGGGTTTCCCCTTTTGTATGGCTCTCATTCTCTCTTGCCTGGCACCATGTAAGATGTCCCCTGCTCTTCTGCCATGATGGTGATGTCTCCCCAGCCATATGGAACTGTGAGTCCATTAAACCTCTTTTTCTTTATAAATTACCCAGTCTAGCGTATGTCATCAGCAGCATGAGAACAGACTAATACAGTGACTTCACATAGTTTGATGATATCTTTTCATAAGCTTATGCTAAAGTTAAAGTTTTCTGTGCTACTAACAATAATGGCTAACATTTATTACTCACTTTATATAAGCCAGGTATTATGATAAGTACTATGCAATGCAACAGCCTTGGACTGTTAGTAATGTGCTTGTTCCTATTTGATAGTCACGCTGCAGATCCTCTGGCATGTGATACATCGCTGTGAGGTCTAGCTCTGTCACTAAATTTCTTGACTATATACTCTGTTTTATTTTTACTTTTTTGAGAGGGAGTCTCTGTGGCCCAGGCTGGAGTGCTATGGTGCAATCTTGGCTCACTGCAATCTCCGACTCCTAGGTTCAAGTGAGTCTCCTGACTCAGCCTCCTGAATAGCTGAGATTATGGTGCCCACCACCATGCCTGGCTAATTTTTGTATTTTAGTAGAGACAGTTTCACCATGTTGATCAGGCTGGTCTTGAACTCCTGACCTCAAACAATTCACCCGACTTGGCCTCTCGAAGTGTTGGGTTACAGGCATGAGCCACTGTGCCTGGTCATAAATACTCTTTTTTGAAAAAAACAACTTCATGTTTTCTTTAGTGAACTTTAACTTAATTGGGTCATGCTAAATTTGTATGTAAGAGAAGGAGGAGATTTTCTTGCAGGTGAGAAAACGTAAAACAAAAAGTTTCAGTATTTTGAATCTGTACTATATAGGAAAAATACAGCCTGGCTAGAATTGTGAAAGGAAATGTGACAAAGTTCTGGATAAGTGTTGGGATTATGCAAGCAAAGGAAAAAAATGATTTGCAGGTTTGCTTTGGCAACTTGTTTCTTAATATTCCTGTATATGAAACTTGCTTTCCAAGTTCCCAGCCTTATTACATTAGCTTGTGTCCTCGGCAAGTTGGTCATCAGCCTTCGCTTATCCCTTCTTACTTTAAGGCACGACTTAAGAGCTTAGAAGGAAACACTTAGGTAAAAGCAATAAATTTACAAAGAAAGACAGATATGACTTGGGGCTTCCTTATAAATGAATTAGTTTGATGGAATTAGATTTAGTCCTCATTGTTGGCAGCAAAGGTGGTAAGTGTGTTTGTGATGGTGTGGTACACGGGCTAGGAAAGGAAGGAGAGGTCTGCACAGCAAATGGCTTCTATTTGTTTATGTTAGGCATTTTAATAACTTTAGTATTTGCACAGCTGAAGGAAAGGAAAGTACGCTGAGAATAGACACGATGAGGAACTCTAGAGGTTTGCAAACAAGAAAAGCATGAGTTGGAAAAGAGCCACAAATATTCTAAGTAAAAACACCTCACCCCAAATAAAATTAATATTAGGATGTTAAATTCCAAAGGAAATTAGTAAGGAGCACATTGCAATAATTTCTCTGACAATTCTCAGCTCTGCTTTATTTTTGTTATATAGACATCAATGCAGAGGAATTTAGAGACGATGAGGAAAACAGAGATGTCTGCACAATATGGTGAAAAAAACAGAAGCCTTCAGGTCAGACAGAGCCAATTTGTAATTCCATCTCTGTAACTTACGAGTATCATGCTTTGAGAGTTTTACTTACCTCTCAGAACTTCAGTTTTCTTATCTGTAGAACAGGGCTCACCGAGCCTAGCAAACATTAACTGAATAGTGATTGGTATTTTTCCTCTTACCACTCTTCTTGCCCTTAGGCCTTTACTGTAATGAGACCAGTTGAAAACTCAGCTATCTTTTTTGTACGGTCTGACAATGGCTGGTAAAATGATTACCCCAGCACTGCCTATTCCTATTCTGCCCTTGCGATTGCCTGCTAAGGAGGTCAGTTATAGGCTGGATCCTCCTCAGTATAGGAAAACAGAAAACATGGAAGACACAGTGGGCCGATTAGCATCAAGAAGAAAGCACAGGTTTATTTTGCACAAACCAAAGGCTGTGCTTCCGTAGACAACCCCACCAAAGGTGAATTGTTTGCCCCACCATTGTTATATCTTCAAACAGATTCTTTCCTCCCAGAGTTAGCACTATAACTGAGGCCATGAAGGCTGGTAAAGAATTGCTTGTCCTCTCAGACTCACCACTCAACACTCAACACTGGCCTGGCAGCTGTCCTGTTAGGGTTATGTGTGCCTCAGTCCAGAGCCCAGCCTCAATAATGGCAATGTGTTGTCTGCCCACCTAGCAAACAGTGAGTTCCCACAGTCTGCCCACCTCCCCAGTCCTCCCCTAATCTCTGACTGCCCACAGCCACCTAATATAGACTGTCAATGGGACAGGAGAAACACAGAATTTAAAAACAAGGGCTCTGTTAGAGGAAGGTCGATGTAGACTTTGTTTACCAGTTGGCTAAAGGGCTCATGTTTACCACTGGCTGAATAAGGTTGCCTTTCATGAGTCCTCATGGTGTAGATTTTTGTTAGGTAGCAATACAGCAATAAAAGTCACTTTATTTATCTTTTTTTCTCTTTTGGCAAGTGGTAAAGGAGTTGGAAATGCAACTGTGGCCAGCCCCAGGAGTGGAAATAGTTTGGTTACAGAGGTGTTGAAAATCTTCATCAAAAAGTTCTTCCTCACTAGCCTCCCAAGGCACAAGTTTCTAGAATTCTCTTATTTTGCCTGTAAGAAAAGATCTTATCTTCTGTCTTTAGCACCAGTCAGTTTAAAATACCTTGGGCCTTGAAAGAAAAATAAAGCACTACTCTGCTTAACTCAGGTTGAGAAAGAAGCTTTAAGGGAAGGAATGAGTAGTAGGATAAGGGTAGGAATTGACTCTCTGGGGGTAGAAAACATCTTTTCTAGTCCACTGTGTGTGTGTGTGTGTGTGTGTGTGTGGTCATGGGATGGTAGGTTGTGAGCTGAGGACAAAAGATGATCTCAGTATGACAAATTTGAGCTGAATTTTAATTTTGTCTGGTACCAAATCTCTATGCAGATAAAATAGAAATCGATTAATTGTGACTTGATTTAAAATTAAAAGGCATCAGCTTGCAGTATGGACCACCTGAAAATGCTTTGTAATAAACATGAAAGTTCCGTTTAAAGTTCAGCATTTGTGTCATGAAGCAAATGGATAGCATATCTCATCTCATCTTAAGACTGCAACACCAGTGATTTGTTCTTTTTCCTTTTTCAGAACAAATAATAACTCAGAGACCAGAAAGCTAGGTATGTATAAATGAACTTAAAAAATAAGGCAAGAGTATTTTAAGTAGAATATATTTGAAAAATAGACAAAAAGGTGTAAGATGTTATATTCAGTAAAACTTTTACAATCTTTTAAAACACAGTATCTATTTTCATTTTGGAAACCACAATTAATATAACAACGATTATCTGTTGAGGACTCCATTTCAACCTTTAGAATTCTACATAACACAAAGTTGGAAACGTATGAAGATAATCAAATAGGAAAACCAGAACTCTTGTAATGTTTTTTAACTGAATAATGCAGTTGATTTCTCTAGAATTCGAAATCCTAGCATATTGCAGAAATAATAATAGCAAAATGAAAAAAAATCATTTATTAAAATTTTACTAAGTATAAGGAATTTCTAAATTGTCCCAAGTAAAATGTCCATGACTTTATGTGATAGATACTGCAATCACTATTTTACAGATGAGAAAACAGAGTGTAAAAGACTTGTCTAATAGCACACTATAGTAAAGGCTAGGCAAGGAACATAAGGGCATTCAAGGGATTTTGAGAGGGAATTTAAATTTATTTGCTTTGGCAAAATGGTTTCTTATTGATACCTAATTACAATTTCAATGCAAATGTTTGTTTAGAAGCAATTGCAATAGTTAGCTAGATTAAGTAGAGAGCTGGATGGGTTTCTCATTGATACCTAATTATAATTTCAATGCAAATGTTTGTTTAGAAGCAATTGCAGTAGTTAGCTAGATTAAGTAGAGAGCTAGATTTAAGTAGCTATCTACAACCTTTAACATTCTCTTTCTCTCTTTCTTTTTTTTTGAAACAAGGTCTGGTCTCCCCCAGGCTAGAGTGCAGTGGCTTGATCACGGTACTACAACCTCTACCTCCTGGACTCAAGTAAACTTCCCACCCCAGCCTTTGGAGTAGCTGGGAATATAGGTGCATGCCACCTACCTGGCTTCTCTCTCTCTCTCTCTGTGTGTGTGTGTGTGTGTGTGTGTGTGTGTGTGTGTGTGTTTGGTAGAGACAGAGTTTTGCTAGCTGGCCTAGGCTGGTCTCAAAGTCCTGGGCTCAAGCGATTCACCCACTTTGGCCTCCCAAAGTGCTACAGTTTACAACATTAAACTTCCAATCCAATGATCAGGCACCATAATGTATAACCTATTTCAATCTTATAAAGTGCAACTTCTCCCACAAACAGCCACCATCTTTGTATATTCAAGCGACTGTTCATTTGAATTCCAAACTCATGCCAAACCTTTAATGTATTCTGCAATTAATCTCCAACCTACTGAACCTTTAGAATTGTACATAACATAATTCATTCACTCATTTAATGAATATTGAGTGCTTACCATATACCAGAAACGATTCCAACTGTTGAAGGCCCAAGCCATTATAGGGTTCATAGTTAGTAGAAAAAAGAGATATCAGATAGATAGATGATTAGATAGATAGATACATAAAATAATGTTGACATGTTCTTAGTGAAAAAACTGGATTGTCACTCAGCAACCATTATTTCTTTTGTTAGTAAATTATTCATGAATTTTAACTGGGCTCATGACCACCTAGAATAGAAGCTACACTTCCCAACCTCTCTTGAGTTATGTATGTAGACTAAGTTCTGCCCAATAAGATGTAAACAGAAGTATGAACAATATCAGACATGTTCTGAAAGGAAGACGGTGTGCCCTTCTCATTATTTTTTCTTTTTCCTGCTGGTTGAAATATATGCATGCTAACCGGAGCTGGAGTAGCCAATTAGGCCCAAGCGTTCTGCATTTTAGGGACAGTGGAGCAAAAAGTTACAGGATAACAGCCCTTGATGATTATGTCAATCATGCAACCCTCAATTACTACCTCCAGACTAAGCTTACCTGTGAGAGAAACATCTTCCATCTTTTTGCAGTTCTGTTTTGGGGGAGTTTCTGTCACTCCCATTTTACTTTTATTTTAACTAACAGAAAAGCATAAAGAAAACAAAGCAGAGTAAGGGACTGGAGCACAGACTGATATTTTAGACAGGGTGATTAGGGATTTGATGAGGGTGATTTGATGAGGAATTGTTATCTGAGCAGAGTCCTGAATGCATGACTGTGTCATGTTGAGTAGGGGGAAAGCATGGAAGGGGGAAATAGTAAAAGGAATACAGTATCTATTTTCATTTTGGAAACCAAAATTAACATAATGATTATCTGTTGTGGATACCATTTCAACCAGGAAAAGGAGGAAATAGCAAAAGGAAAAGCCCAGAGATGAGAACATGCTTTTGTGTCCAAGGACCATCTAGGAGGCCAAATCTTCTGAAAGGCAAACCTTTCAAATCTTGTTATGCCCACAAATGAAAATTCTTGACCCTACACATTGTAGAAACTGGTCAAATTTGCAGGGACTGGTCTCTGTAGGGTCTCTTCAAAAAGCATGACCCAGTTATGAGTCTAAGCTTTTACCCAGCTTCATGGCTAACCCTCTAATGGTCCATTTCAAAATGCTTCCTGAGTTCACTATTCAAATACTACCCACTTTCTGAACCTAGCATGAGTTCTCACTCCAGTTTAAGAACTGGCTTCATTGATTCCCCCACTTTCCTTTCTTTCTTCTTGAATCTACATAGATATTATTGTCTATATTCATTTTCATTATGAATAATCTATCATTCTATTCTAATTCATTTATGTGTCTCTTGCCACCTCAATTAAGATGTAACATAAGAGCTAGATCTTTAAAAGTGTTTTAAATCCCTTTTGGCTACTATCTGTTCAAACAGAAAGTGCTCATTTAAAACTTTCTGCATGTCTAACAAAGATTTCATTTAACTATCTCGCAAACTAGAAATACAATGGAGAGAACCTAATCTTTCCCTGTTCCTCCCTTTCGCCAGGAAGATATGAGTAGCTAAAGTATTTGGTGCTATATATAGTCAGTTGATGTCAGCTGAATGCCAGTCTCTTCAGAAAAGCTCAGTCCCCAGTTTGAGTCAGAGTAGGGACCATGCTGTCCCAGGTTCAAGGATAAAAACCATCAGGCCCAAGTGCCATCCATAGTCCATCTCCAGAGGCTTCCTCCACAAACTGGGATTCATCCCCGCTGAAAAGCACAATATAGCACCAAGGTGAGTATACTGTTTCCTAAAATATTTTATTAGTCAGTTGTCCAAGGAGATCCAGAGTTATGACTCATAAATGAGCGCTCTCTGCTCTAAAGGGCAGCTGTTGAAAATATTAAAATGTGACCACCAAAGAATTCTGGCTTAATCTGGTGTTTTCTTCATTCTTACAGTTTGCTGGAATTGATGGAGTGTGATGCTGGTACAAATGAAAGCTAGTGAGGAGATAATGATAGATTAAAATACTGTGGAGAAAAGAGAGGGAAAGTAAAGGAGGCCAGAAATTTCACTGTTTCTCACTGCCTGATGATCACTGTATTAATGTCGAAATAAGACTGGGTCTCTGTTCACTGTGACATTGCCTGTCAATGAATAACATACCCTGTCACCAGATAAGGAATCATATTGAAGTCTTTCAGTATCAAGTGATAATAACTTTTTAATAAAGAACAAAGAAGTTGTCTTTCAAAACAGTGATTATGAGACACTCCATATGAGTCCTTCACATTGCCTCAATAATGTCCCTTTGTTTTTAACAGGGAACAAAAAAACCATGCTATCACATAATACTATGGTGAAGCAGAGGAAACAGCAAGCAACAGCCATCATGAAGGAAGTCCATGGAAATGGTATCAATAAAAATCCTTCGTAGCATTCATATAGCTCAGCATAAATGTGGCTCCTTCCTCACGTTGTTTTATATTCCATAGTTTACTTCCTTTAAATTCCTGCTGTTCTGTCATAACAAACCTGGAGCTCTAGGGGGTGTAGAAAAGCCTATGGTAACTAATCCTTTTGTAGTCATCCTTTCTCATTTGGAAGCTATTTTCAGAGGAACAACTGCTGTAAAAGGCATGAAGCAATCTGACAGCTGATGTACATTCTGCTTGGCTTGTCTTCTACATTATAAGTTAAGATCACTCTCAATTCTTTTTTTTTTCTCTGGACAAGTCTCATGGAATGTTGTCTTCATTGTCCATTCCACACGGTTTAGCTTGATTTTTTTTACTTTACATTATACAAATCACTCAAAATAAGTTCTGTCATCTTTTTTTACAAACCTATTAAGTTGGAATTCATATTTATTGCTTATTGTTTAACTCTATTGCTTATTTGTTTAATCCTTCATATTTGGTAATTGATTTACTAACATATTTTGTGTGTGGTGTCTACTTTTCTTTGTAACTTCTGAGAAAATATAAAGTTATTGTAGTCTCAAAGCTGATGACTCAAAAAATTTTAATATATATTACATGTAGGGTAATATTTCACCCTCTTCTTTAAATTCTAGTAAATAACTTGAGAAAGCAATGCTTTATAACTTACATTTTGATTCTTATAAAGGAAATTCAACTTTTGTTTTTGAGCAAAGGATAGCATCAATTTTAAAAGTTAAGAAAAAATATCCAGGTCCTTTTAGGGGTTGATATGAGCCATTCCAGATATATTTGTGGAATTTTCAGAATTCCTCCTCATTTCCCCTCTGTTGACAAGGAATGCAGCCTTTCCCCACTACAATATTGAGACCTAGAAGCTTGAGACCTGGGAACAGTATTGAGCATAATGTTTTCATATCTCACCTTCCATAAAGCAAGCTGAACAGAACCAAAGACTTTTAGATGCTCCCCACACAATGTAGTCATAACTGAGAGGTCCTGTTAAGTTGTTTTCTATTTTCTGCAATACAAAACTCCTGTAGTGGATTCAACTTGGTTCTCATGTTTTACTATAATGTCAAATTAGCTTGAAATACAATGAAAATAATTCTGAATCAGATACCAGAACTGAATTCGTACCATTCCAAAGTTCCAAAATTCATGCCTCTTTTAAAATGTCATGCATCTTTGTATTTCCTGCTTCAAGTAGTTTACTTGAAATTATTTTATAGCTTTCCTGATCAATAAGGCAAAAATCAGATATGATCACTGGAGTTTGAGACAAAATTGTTTATCTTAAAATAGACTTTTGATGTTATTACTTTCTAATGGCATCCTAATCATAAACCAATCAGTGCATTAATGTATTCCCAGACCAAGTCATGTGTTTGAGTCTACCCTGTTAGCTCTGACATAGATCTATAAGAGTAAGAAGTTTGATTTTTCATTTTTACAAACATAACTATTGTTTTTATGAAAAAATATTTGATATATATATCAAGGCAGGGAAAACACTCAAAACTACTATCTCATCACCAGTAAATCCTAGTCATGTAAAGTCAGCTGAAGCCCTGCCTCCCCTGTCACTGGATGAGTTCCAATCCCCTTAAGAGGCGTCACATGCTCTGTCTTTATTTGGATGTTGAGAATTTCAGATAACGCAGGGATAATCAGACTCTTTTCTAGCTCAGTCCAGATGAAATAACTTCAGTACTGTGTGAAACAGCTCAAATATTTTTCTTCTCTTATTTCCTCTGACATTTTATATGGAACTTTACTATTTGTGTACAGCATGATGTTTAGAGATCCAGAGCCAGGGGAGTCTAATTTTTTCTAAGGATGCAGAAATAAGACATGGATTTTAAAGAAACTTTTTCTGGGAATTATCCTCCAAACTTTCAAACATATTACAGCAGTAAAAATCTGGATAATTTAAAATAAAGCATGCAACTGCTTTGATCTTAATTGTAAGACTAAATAAATCAAATTTTGACTGTATTATCCTTTATAAAGACAAATGAAAAAGGATGCTCCAGTCCAAATCTCCTTCTCTTACCTTCTCCCTTCTCCCCTTGTGCATCAGAATTTTTTTTCAGCATCATAAGTTATTTAATTTTTATTATCACTTTCTAAAAACGTTTAGCTTGGAGGAGTATAAAATGTGACAATGAATTGGCTAAACCAGTTGTTGTCCTCTTAACATTAGGTAGAAATTCAATCCCATTCATGTAGGGGAAACAGACCGCAGCCAGTGAGTCTTTAAGATAAATCAGTAGAGAAATATAAGAACCAGAAATGCAGAGTTTTACTTTGAAGCCCTTATTTCCTCAGAAGGTGAAATAACCTAAAAGAATTGCTGAAAACTCCTCTTCATATAAATTATAATGCTAACGGCATAGAATGAGTGAGAGGTGGATAACTGCAAGCCTCTACCAATCACTCCCAAATTGTTGCTCATTTAGATCCATTGTGATTTGGTTTCAAATTACATACTAGAAGCAAATATACCACACTCCCAACAAATGACTAATGACTAATAAAAAGCATCCCAAACACAAAGACTGCCTACTTTTAGATTTACCTTCCTCATTATCATATCATAGTTCTGATTACCATCATCATCACCTTGACAGTAAGCAGAACTAATGGTAAAGCTGTCTTGGTTACCGTTGTAATACAAACCTCTGCGCTTTATAAAAATGCATCTCAGCCGTAGTTGTTACCATCTAAAAAGTGGTATTGTAAAAGACAAAAAGTACTTTGCCGTTATCTGTGCATGAATTAGTTGTGGAGATGAGAAAGGATGGCCTCTAATAGTCCCTACCCATGAGCCCTGTGCAATTCACCCCTAAATCTATACATATTTTCTAGTATTAGTCATATTTTTCTCTTGTTCAGTAACTCATGTGAAACTTGAAGAGTGATAATTAGGAAGGTAAACCTAAAGGTAGGTAGGCTTCATGTTAGGGATACTTCAAGCGAAACTTGAAGACTGAAGGAAGAGAGAGAGGTAGGAAAGGATAAAAGGATAGGAAGTAGTAAACTGATAATGAGGTGGGGCAATCAGAATGAAATAAGCAGAGGCACTCTAAAGAAACTAGCATCTGTTTAGAAATGCTGGGGGAAAGGAATTGGAATTGTAAAAACCATAAGAAGAACTGGGAGTATGATGTTTCCTGACTTTGCACATGGATATTGCTGACAGTTTAGAATAAGAGCTTCATAAATAGAGAAGACCACAGTGCCTCATTAGTAAGCTTCAGTCACCCTACGGTTCTCTCACCTGGGTTCCAGGAGGGCTTTTTTAGTATGTTTTTTGTTTGTTTGTTTTTTTCTCCTCATGATTGGGCAACGGCTTTCCCCAGCACACAGAAGAGAACTGAGCAGACTGTTTTTGTAATTTCAGGAAGAGAGCTTAGCTTTGTGGTCTGAAAACAGGAAGCCCAAGTTCTAAATAGAGTGCTGTGGTTAATGTGGTACCAGGGGTCCTGGCTTCCAGACTAGACATCAGATTTTACATCAGAAAATGAGGAAGGCTGGATTTGCTGATACATATAATTGTAAAATGCCATGATTTTAATTTACTGAGCTATGTGCAGAAGCCAAACATCAGTGTGTTTGAGTTTCTCCATCAGTAACAAAGGAAATGATAATATTGATATAAATTGCAAGGACTCTTTGAAAAAGTACATAATCTAGAATTTCAGATGAAAGATTACATGAAGACCGCTTTTACTTTTCTTGTAGGAGCATATCTTAAACTGTAAATAATCAAATCTTCAATATAAAATGAGATGCCAAAAAGGCCTATAATACCGCCTATCAAATATAAAAAGTTTTTAGAAAAAGAACTTAATGGTTTAGTGTACAAGTTTGGTAATTTTCTTTTGTTTATCTTTCACATTAGCATTCTCATAACCCCAAGAAAAGTAAGAGCTAGAAAGATTTGCGTGTTTTATTTTGAAAAGTGGTGTACGGTCATGTCTTGTGAATTCATGAGTTTTCTGAGCATCTAACCTCTAAGAAGGCACTTCAGAAAACTAGTTCAAGAGAACTAGGCGAAATTGTATTTTACACCAAAGCTGAAATTGCAGAGTTCAATTCTAGCTATATTATTCCATCATCCTAGCTTTCTTTGAAGCCTTTTTCATGCAAGTATGTTTTAGATATTCATCCTATAAACAGTACTTGATTATTCTGTTTGTATAATTCAATACATTGGTAATCTCATTTTTGAATGTTTATAGATTTATACAGTTCTTAAATAATATTTTTATTAATGACAAATTTTTGAGAACTTTATAAAATAGCCTTAGAACTCAAATCAAGACAAAGACATGTGAAAGAAAAAAAATCACAGATGCTATTCAAAATCAACTTCTTTATGTAAAGATAATTATCACAGAACTTTTTATCAACTGGAATTTCAAGGCATTATCCAAAATCACAGTCTGGACTATGATCTTATGTGTTATATATAATATGTACATATATGTTATTTATACAAGAACATATTTTATGGACTATTATTCAATTACATAGGCCAACTGTCTATGGACAGAAGGAAGAGTTCTGTGGCAATGCAGTTAATCAATAAGCCCATCCCAAAGCAAATAAGCTTCAGCTAGCTCCCCTCCAGTGGTTTCACCCACTCTATCAGAATTACAGTCGCCCGTCAATCATGGTAGAAGAATTTTAAAGAGGTCTTTTATCTTACTACAGTTATTTCTAAGGGAGTGTCTTTGCAAACTATGGATTAGACTGACTGATCTAACTGAAGTTCTGGATCAGTATAAATGACATCAATAGGAAAGTACACCTAGCAATATTATTTCCTTCCTTCCTTCCTTCGTTCCTTCGTTCCTTTCTTTCTCTTTCTTTCTTTCTTTCTTTCTTTCTTTCTTTCTTTCATTCTTTCTTTCTTCTCTTTCTTTCTTTCTTTTTAGATAGAGTCTTTCTCTGTCACCCAGGCTGGAGTACTGCAGTGCAATCTCGGCTCACTGCAACCTCTGCCTCTCGGGTTCAAGCGATTCTCCTGCCTCAGCCTCCCAAGTAGCTAGAATTACAGGTGCCTACCACCATGCCCGGCTAATTTTTGTATTTTTTTAGTAGAGATGGGGTTTTGCCCCATCAAGACCCCATCAGGTCTTGAACTCCTGACCTCAGGTGATCTGACTGCCTCAGCCTCCCAAAGTGCTGGGATTACAGGCGTAAGTCACCATGCTCGGTCTTATTTTCAACAGATGATCTAATGCCACAAAGATAACCTTCTCAGCCATGGAGGCAAGGATATGTATGCTGAATAAAATATATCATTTATCAAGCATCAAGATTAAACACACCATTAAGACTCTGTACAAGGGTTTGCAGTGAAGGGCAGGGAACAGCTGAACTTGGAATCTGTGTGCTCAGCTGACAGAGTTCTTGACCCTGAAAGGTTCTGTAATGAGAGGGATCATGAGTTAGATTCCTTAACTCACAAATGGTTTTGAAACCCTTGCTTCAGTGACATCATAAATTTAATTATTAGGAGGTAGGGGAAGAAAACTTTGGAGAATTTTGTTTATGTGTTTTATGTGTTTATGCAAAATATTCCTGACACTGATGGATGTGTCCATTCGTATGCTATTATATATTTAACAATTGGTTCTCAAGTGGGGCAGCAGCAGGGATGTTTTGATTTGTAGACTTCACCAGTTTCTGTGGTATAAATGCTCCCACCATGGCCAAATTCAAGCTACCACCACTAAAGCACTAAATGCAGAGTTAGAGAGAGATGTGCAGTAGTAGAACATTACATATTTTCACCATACTGATACAATGGGTATAAATAACCTCAAGAGCATAATGTCTCTTCTATCTTTTATAATCTAAATGGTAATTGCTATTTTAAATCCAGAATCAAAAAGTTGAAATATCTTGCCCTCATCACACTGTCTAGTATGTTGAGGGATATTCTTAGACACGCTAAAAAATAAACTTGCTCATCCTTCCATAGTCCAAACACTTGCAGATAAACAAGGGCGAATATTCCCTGTAGAACTCAGCAAAGATGGTAAGTCCCAGGAAATTGTTGTGAAATGCCATCATGTACTCTGCTCTGTTCTTCTTATGCCTCTTCCATAGGCTATTTCTGTCATTCCTGGAGACTGCGAAGCACAGCATTTTGTTTTGTTTTGTTTGGGTATACCAGAGAGCCAGATAGAGCTCTTCTGCATTGTACTGGGAAGAGGTATAAAATTTTTAAAACATTTTTAGTAATAGACTTTATTTTTTAGAGCAGTTTTAGCTTTGCAGGAAAGTGAAGGAGAAAGTACAATGAGTTCTTATATAAACTTCTTCCCTGCTGCTGTGTCCTCTATTAATAGCATCTTGCATCAGTGCGTATTTGTTACAACTGATGAACTAATATTGATAACTGTTGCAGTCCATTTTGTGCTGGTATAACAGAATACCTAAGACTGGGTAGTTTACAATGAACAGAAATTGGTTAATGGTTCCAGAGGCCAGGTAGTCCAATATTAAGGTACCAGCATCTAGGGTGGGGCTTTTTGCTGAGTCATCACATGGCCAAGGACAAGAGAGAAAAAGGGGCTGAATTCATCCTTTTATAAGGTCACAAATCCCACCCATGAGAGTGGAGGACTCATGGCTTTATCACCTTTTAAAGGTCCAAGCTCTTAACACTGTTACAACGGCAATTAAATTTCAGCATGCGCTTTGGAAGGGACAGACATTTAAACCATAGCAGTAACCAAAGTCCATAGTTTATATTAGGATTCGCTCTTTGTATTATGCAGTTCTATGGGTTTTCTCAAATGCAATGTCTTATATCTGCCATTATGGTATCACGCAAGATAGTTTCACAGCCCTAAAAATCCCCTGTGCTCCACTTATTCATCCCTTTCTCTCCACCTTTCTCCAAGTCCCTGGCAACTACTGGTCATTTTGCTGCCTTCTAGTTTTATCTTCTCCAGAATGTCAAACAGCTGGAGTCATACAGTAAGTAGATTTTTCAGACTGGTTTCTTTTACTTAGAAATATGCATTTAAGGAGGCTTCATGTTTTTTTCATGGCTTGATAGCTCTTAATTAAATTTTTTACTTTGAGAATTTTTTTAAAGATAATCATATTTTCACATGCAGTTGTTAAGATATCATACAGGGCTATCCCATGTGCCCTTTCCCAGTGGCAACAACTGGCAAAACTATAGTACAATATCACAACCAGGATACAGTCAAGACATAACATTTCCACATTTCCATTGCCATAAGAGTCCCTCATGTTGCCCTTTCATAACCATACCCACTTCTCTCTTGGCCCCATCTCTCCTTAAATGCTGACAAATCACTAATCTCCCCATTTCTATAATTTTTCTTTAATTTCAAGAATGATATATACATGGAGTCACATAGCATATAACCTTTTGAGAGTGGCTTTTTCATTCAGTGTAATTCTCTAGGGATTCACCCAGGTGGTGTTCTCAATCATTTGTTCCTTTTTTGTTGCTGAATACCATGCTGTGGATGGACTGCATGTTTTTAATAGTTTACCCATTGAAATGCATCTGGGCTGTTTTCAGTTTTTTATTATCAGGAAGGAAGATGCTATGAACATTTGTGTATATGATTTGCAAGTACACGAATTTTCATTTCACTGTGAAAAATGTCCAGTATTGCTGGGTAATTCTATGTTCAGTTTATAACAGAATTTATTAAATTGTTTTCCAGAGTATCTGTACCGTTTTACATCTTCAGCAGCAATGTACAAGTGACCCAGTTTCTCCACCTCCTCACCCACAAATGGTGCTGTCATCATTTTTTATTGTAGACATTCTGACAGGTGTATAGTGATATATCACCGTGCTTTTAATTTGCATTTCCCTAGTGACTGATGATGTTTACCATCTTTTCACAGGCTTATTTTCCATCTGTATATCTTCTTCAGTTGAAATGTCTCTTCATGTGTTGCCCCACATTCTAATTGGATTGTTTGCTTTTTTATTACTGATTTCTGATAGTTCTTTATTTATGCTAGACTGTTTTCAAGGTTATATGTTTTGAAAATATTGTTTCCCACTCTGTGGCTTTTCTTTTCATCCTCTTAGCAGGGTCTATCTCAGAGCAAAAATTTTTAATTTTGATGATGTCCAGTTTATCAATTATTCCTTTTATGGATTACGATTTTGGTGTAAAGTTTAGTAACTCTTTGCCTAGCCCTAGGTCCCAAAGATATACTAATGTGATTTTTCTTCCTTAGCCTGTTAACATGGTGAATCTTTGCCTAGCACTAGATCTCAAAGACATAGTATTGTGATTTTTCTTCCTCCACCTATTAACAATTACATTGATCAATCTTTGAATAGTGAAATAGCCTTGCCTCCCTGGATTAAACCCCACTGGCTCATGATATAAAATGTTTTTTATATATTGCTTAATTATATTTTCTAACAATATATTAAGGATTTTGCTTCTATGTGTATGTGGGATATCATTTTGTAACTTTTTCTGTGTGTGTGTGTGTGTCTGTGTGTTTGTTATTTTTATTTTTTATTTTTAGTTTTATTTTTTTTTGAGATAGGGTCTCACTCTGTCACCCAGGTTGGAGTGCAGTGGCCTGATCTCAGCTCACTACAATCACCTTCCAGGCTCAACTGATCTTTCCACTTCAGCCTCCCAAGTAGCTGGGACCATAGGAATGCACCACTATGCCCACCTAATTTTTTTTTTTTTTTTTTGGTAGAGATGTGGTTTCACCATGTGGCTCAAGCCTGCTCAAGCTCAAGTTCTCAAATTCTTGAGCTCAAGCAATCCACCTGCCTCGGCCTCCCAAAGTGCTAGGATTATAGGCATGAGCTAGCCTGCCTGGCCTGTGTGTGTTGTCTTTCTCTGGTTTTGGTATCAGAGAATTATTACCTTAATAAAATGAACTAGGAAGTGTTCTCTCTTCTATTTTGGGGCAGAGATTATGTAGCATTGGTTATAATTGTTCTTTAAATGTTTGCTAGAATTCTCCAGTAAAATCATTTAAGTCTGAAGGCTTTTGGGGGGCTAGGAGATTTTTAGATTATAAATTCAATTGCCTGAATAGTTATATAATTAATCAAGTACTTATTTCATGTTGGGTGAACTGAGGTAATCTATGCTTTTCAAGGAACTGGTCAATTTTTTCTAAATTCTCAAGTTTATGTGAATTTATATGTAGAATTGTTTGTAATATTAATATTCTTATTATCTGTTTGCTATCTGCAGTGTCTGTAATTATATCTCTTATTTTCTTCCTAATATTATTAATTTGTGTCTTCTCTGTCTTTTCTATGTTAATCTTACTAGAGATTTATCAATTTTACTGATCTTTTGAAAACCAGCTCTATACTTCATTGATCTTCTCTATTGTTTTTCTGTTTTTTATTTCATTGGTTTCTGCTCTTATCTTTATTAGTTCTTTCCTTCTTCTTGCTTTGGGTTTATTTTATTCTTTTTTTACATATGTTGGGGGTAGACAGTTTATTGATTTGATACTTTTCTCTTTTTTAACTGTGCATTTAATGCTATAAATATTCCTCTCAGCACTGCATTAGCTGTGGCCCATAAATTTTGATATGCTGTATTTTCATATTCATTTAATTCACTGAATTTTTTCATTTTCTTTGAGACTTCTTTTTTGTCCCATTAATTATTTAGAAGTATATTAAGTAGTTTCCAAATGTTTGGAGATTCTCCTGTTATTGTTCTATTACTAATTTCTAGTTTGGTTTTATTGTGATCAGTGCTAACACTCTGAATAATTTGATCATTTTAATTTGTTGAGGTTTATTTTATAGCCCAGGATATGATCTATCTTGATATATATTCCATGGACACTTGAAAGAAATGTGTGTTCTATTGTTATTGAATAAAATACAAATGTCAAGACCTATTGGTTGCTAATATTGTAGAAATTTATATTTTTACTGCTCTTCTGCCTTGTTGTTCTATCATCTGTTGAGATGGGGGGATTGAAGTTTCCAACTATAATTGTGAATTTGTCTATTTCTCCTTTTAGTTCTACATTTTTTACTTTAAATGTTTTGTAGCTCTGTTTTTGGTGTATATAGATTTAGGATTTCTAGGTAACCTTTGTGGATTGACACTTTAATCATTAAATAATGTTCTCTGTCTCTGGTAATTTTTGCTGCTCTGAAGTCTATTTTATCTGATATTAGTATAGCCACTCCTGCTTTCCTTTGGCTTTTGTGCTTGATATGCATTTTTCCGTTCTGTTACTTTCAACTTGCTTATAGTGTTATTATAGACCGTGAGTTTCTTGTAGGCAGCACAGTTCAACAAACCATGGTTGGTTTGCTTTTAATCCAATTTGACATCAACTGATGTATTTAGATTATTTACACTTAATTTATTAATGTATTAGAGCTTAAGGATATAATTTTATCTTTAGTTTTCTTTTTGTCATCTCTGTTTTACATTCCTGTTTTCTTTTTTCTTTCTTCCTGGGGATTACTTCAGAATTTCATTTTGGTATAGTGTTCTCAAACATATCTGTTCACATATATTTCAGGAATTGTTCTAAGTATTGCATTATATATGTATAACATATTACATATGCATTATCTATGCATAACTTACCATAGTCTGCTGATGTTATTACTTTACCAGTGCAAGTGAAGTATACAAAATTTATCTACTTTTGGCCAGGCACAGTGGTTCACGACTGTAATCCCAGCACTTTGGGAGACCAAGGCTGGTGGTCACTTGAGGTCAGGAGTTTGAGACCAGTCTGGCCAACATGGAGAAAGCCCATCTCTACTAAAAATACCAAAATTAGCTGGGTGTGGTGGTGGCAAGTGCCTGCAATCCCAGCTACTCAGGAGGCTGAGGCAGGAGAATCACTTGAACCTGGGAGGCGAAGCTTGCAGTGAACAGAGATCATGCCACTGCACTCCAGCCTGGGCGACAGAGTAAGACTCCCTCTAAAAATACCCAAAACAACAGCAACAAAAATTATCTACTTCGATGTCTTTTTATCCTCTCCTGTTTATAAAGTAATTGTCTTAAGTATTGCTTTTACGTACATTTACATCAGTCAGTGTTATAATTTTGACTTCCACAATAAAATATAAACTAGAAAGCTCAAGAGAAGGGAAGCCTATTGTATATACCTATATTTCTGCTTACTATATATCTTCTTTATCGCTGATGTTCCAGGCTTCCTTCTTTTATTGTTTCTTTTCTGTTTAAAAAACTTCATTTAGCCATTCTTTTAGGGTAGGCTTTCAAGCAACAAATTCTCTTAGTTTTTGTTCATTTGAGAATGTCTCAAGTTCCCCTTTATTTCTTGCAGGATATTTTTCACTGAGTATGGGATTCTGGGTTGACAATTCTTTTCTTGCAGCACCTAGAAAAATACTGTACAACTTCCTTTTGGCCTCCACAGTTTCTGATGAGAAATCCACTATTATTCTGTTTATTTTCCCGTTATCAGTAAGTTGTTTTTCTCTGGTGGCTTTCAATATTTTTTCTTCGTCTTTAGTTTTCAGAAGCTTAATTATAAGTCTTGTTGTGAGTTATTTGGGTTTATTATGTTTAGGGTTCTCTTAGCTTCTCGAATCTATAAGTTTATATCTCTTGTCAACTTTTGAACGTTTTTCAGCCACCATCTCTTTGAGTATTTCCAGTCTCCCTTTCTTCTTCCTCTCCTTCTGGAACTTCAGTGACATGAATACTATATCTTTTATTATAGTCCCATGAATCCCTAAGAATACTTTGTTCATTTGTTTTCAAGTCTATTTTTCTCTGTGTTGCTCTCATTGGGGAACTTCTATTATTCTAGTAGTTAACTGAATTTTTTTCCTTTGCCCCCTCCATTCTGCTATTGAGCCCATTCATTGAACTTTTCACTCAGATTATTATATTTTCAGTTATAAAATTTTTATTTGGTTCTTTACATCTTCTATTTATCTGCTGACGTGTTTTTCTGTTTTGTTTTTTTTTGTTGTTGTTGTTGTGGTTTTGTTTTTTGCTGCTGCTGATGGAGTCTTGGACAAAAAAGCTTTCCATGTAAAGAATTTGTTTAGAGCAGTTTCCTAACTGCTTTCTGAAGCATTGTTTTAAATTATGGGTGCTTTAAAATCTTTGTCAGATAATTTTAATATCTCAGTCATCCCAGTATTGGCATTTGATTTTTTTTTTCATTCAGTTTGATATTTTCCTAGTTCATTGTATGGTGAGTGATTTTCAAATTTAAGCCTGGACATTTTCACGTATGTACTGCGATGCTTGCTCTTATTTAAACCTTCTTTTTCATCTGTTCTTATCTGACACTGCTCTAGCAGAGAAAGGGGCGTGCCAACTCATTACTGCCAGGTAAACATAGAAGTCTGGGTTCCCTATTTGGCTCCACTGAAACTTGAGGGGAGCCTCTTTGTTATTGCAGGGAGAAGACAAGAGTTCAGACACCCACAAAGTCTTCATTAAGACTGCATGGCCTGGGCAATAGAACAAGAATCCCATTCTCTCTCCCTCTTTCTCTTCCTCTTTCTCTTTTAGATTCTTTTTTTTCTTTCTTTCACTCTCACTTTCTTTCCTCTCTTTTTCTTTCTTTCAAAAAAAAAAAGGACTGCATGAGGGACAAGGAGCTAGTTACTGGCCAACAGGAATGAAAGTCCCAACTTCCCACTCAGTCTCTCTGACACCACCCTAGTGGGAGTATTGGAGAACTTTGTTACAGCCTCACAGGGTGAAATTCTGGGTTCCCCTCAAGATCTTAACGTGGGTGAGAGCAAGGTCAAAGTAGAGGCCATTTACCTAAAGTAGAGCGGCCACTGTATAAACATTTTCTGTCTTGCAAAGGCAGCTCCTTTCCTGGTCCTTTAGCTGGAGACTACAGCCTTCCGTTGGTGCTTTGTTTGCCTGCAGCTCTTGGTATTTTTGGGTTGCCATCATCTTTAGCTTCGAGTCTCAGATTTAGGGGCTCAAAGAAAACCCAGAGTAGTACCACCATGTTGCTCCTTGGGTCCTGGGGTCCCTAGCTCATCTGCCTATTTCCTTCCACTTTCAGAGTCTTTTAATTTTTTAAAATCTATAATGTCCAACATGTGTAGTTGTACTTAATAGCTGTATAGGAAAAAATACATCTACTCCATTTTCCCAAAAGCAGAAGTCTTGATATAGTGACTTTTATAATTAGCTGACTTCTCTGTGTGTAATAACAAAACAGGTAAACTAATTTTTCTTACAAAAGAAAAGTGGGGAGGAAATTTAACAAGTAATTCTGTCATTTTATTCTAAATACTCCCAAAAGCTTAATTGTTATGTAATAGGTCATGTTGTCAAAGAATGTTGCCCCAATCAATCAAAATATTTATTTTCCTAATGGCCCAATTTTTCTTCCTATGCATTTAATGGTAGTCAACAGTGGCAAAGGACTCTGTGGGTATTACATAAATATATTACTGATTGAAGAAGCAAGTGGAGGGGTTTCATCTCTTTTGGATTTTGGAAAAACTGTTTACTAATAGAAATGGAAAATAACACTCATTTACTGAATGTGTATATTTTTAAGGTATGAGAGACACAGAGACTAAAACCTAAAGAAAATGCAAACCATAAAACAAATAAAGCAGAATTAAATATATGTGATGCAGTGTTATGAGAATACAGAGAATGAATAATTATGAATAAAGATTTTAGGTAAGAAATTAACATAAATGGCAATTAAGCTGGATTGGGGAAAAAGTTCATTCAGTACTTATCATCTGTCTACTTTATGTAGGCTCCTCAGTGCTAGTTGCAGAATAAATAGTATTTTGACAGAGTTTGGGAAATGGGATGGGGTGGAGTGGGAGGGTAGGCATTTCAGTAGGAAGATAGCTAAAGCTGACACATAAAAATGTGGGGAGCAAAACAGATTTTATGAATAAAACTATGAAGCAATGCTATTTGAAAACTCATTCTGTATGGAAAGACTAAATTGTACTAACAGTAATTACAGCTAACTTCTATTCACTCTATGTGCCAGGTACCAGACTACATGCTCAGGCTTTACATGAAGCATTTTTATTTCATTCTCATATTAATGCTTTGCAATAGGTATTAGTATTATTAGCTCTACTTTAGATATGAGGGAACTGAGGTTTAGAGAAAATAAGTAACATGCTTATGATCATGCAGTTAAAAATTGGTGGAATTTTAGAATTATGAAATTTAGAAAAGCATTAAAAATGCATACCGTGGGATTTTTATGCATATGAATATTGTTTTACAGATGTTGATGGCATGGACCTTGGCAAAAAGGTCAGCATCCCCAGAGATATCATGTTGGAAGAATTATCCCATCTTAGTAACCGTGGTGCCAGGCTATTTAAGATGCGTCAAAGAAGATCTGACAAATACACATTTGAAAATTTCCAGTATGAAACTAAAGCACAAATAAATGTAGGTATAACTTGAACACGTGGTATCCAAATGAATGAGCAGTATTTCTAAATTTGTATGTTTGACTAGTTTCTCAAGCAAGTATTCTATCTATCTTCTATCCATTTATTCTGTTAGGCTGGTTTTTTTTTTCGTTATAATGAATAGTTTAGGTGGGTAAACAAAAGAAGTATTATGTATGATATGAGTATACTTTTAGTTCAATAGGGACATTGTAAGTTTGTCGATTTGGCACTGAGGAATTTGTCTGTTCCACTAAGAGGAGAGAGAGGGAATGGAGAGAAACGGTACTAAAAGTTTCCATGGTCTTATCACAACCTGTTACATGTTTGAGATGGAAACACTTCCAAAGCACATAGAGCTCCACCAGTGAGGATAAGCATTTTATTCGCTGAATAAATCTTGGCACTGAAACATGCCTGGAACTACAGACACATTCAATGCCCTCTCAAAGCATTTATTCCACATCGTGTATGGAAGTCTGGTACTCATTAATGACAAAACTAGTTTGGATATAACTCTTTGGACAGAGATTTCCTCAACTCAAAGCTAATAAACAAAAGAAAATTAATTAAACGATGTTTTACATATTGTATTAACATTGCATTCACTAAAACTGTCATTTAAAGAGATTGTAGAGGAAAAAGTTGATAGTAGAAAGACAACCAGCTTTGGGAAAATGGCTTTACAATTCAAAGGGCTGGTAGCATGAAGAATCAAAAAGAAACAGTGCATTGGTCCTAAGTTTGAAAAGATCATGGTGACTTCAACAAATATGTTTTACTTACTGAGAGTTTCTACCTATAGCTATGAAAAGTCTGTAAGTTTACTTACAAATGTAAGTCCAAAAACTTACCAGCTGCCATTACTAATAAGTTGTTTTGAATGGACAGCTCACTTCTTTTTTTTTTTTTTTTTTTTTTTTTTTGAGACAGAGTTTTGCTCTTGTTGCCCAGGCTGGAGTGTAATGGCACAATC